>JAQMCX010000026.1:47815-131509 GCA_029814765.1 Acanthurus leucopareius
CTTAAAGTAATGATGGACTGTCATTTCTCTTTACTTAGCTGATTGGTTCTTGCCATAATATGAATTCTAACAGTTGTAAAATAGGGCTGTCAGCTGTGTACCAACCTGACTTCTGCACAACACAACTGATGGTCCCCAAGGCAAGAAATTCGACAAATGAACCCTGACAAGGCACACTTGTGAAGTGAAAACCATGTCAGGGGACTACCTCATGAAGCTCATTGAGAGAAGGTCAACGGTTTGCAGCACTGTCAACAAAGCAAAGGGTGGCCACTTTGAGGAATCTAAAATATAAAACATATTAAGAGTTATTAAACACTTTTTTCTTTGCTACATTATTCCATATATCTTGCTTCATATATTTGATGTCTTCATTATGAATCTACAATGTAGAAAGTAATAAAAATAAAGAGAAAACATTGAATGAGAAGGTGTGTCCCAATTTTTGACTGGTAGTGTATACTAAAGTAATTGGAAACCATTGGCTGCCTAGATGTAAATGAAAACACCAGCATTGTTTTTCAGCAGCACAAGTTGGAGCACTGACATGTCAGAACCTCCACATCCCTGTCATAACAACACCGTATAATATGATTGAAGTCTCCTGCCTTTCACCTCATTTGGTTTATGGCAAATCTGTTTCAACAGGCTTAATCTCACAGTGGCAGCAGCAGGTTTTTTGCAGCCTGATAGAGAGGAGTTACAGCCTCAATCAGTCAGAGTAGCATTCCCCTACAGGGATGTTTCTGCTTGCCTCTCTGCATGCCTCTCTGAGGAGACACATGGTCATCAGTGTCCAGCATTGTCTGATGAGGAGGTTGGACATGCTCCACAGTCAAGGGGTTTAAATGTTTCCCCCCAGACTCTGATAAGGGTCCTGCCCTGCTGCACTGGGTTCCTGCCCACCCGTGGAAAAGAAGAGGTTACAGGACCTTTTGTTGTGAATGTGACCTTCCTTCTTTCGTATGTGTTGCCAATACTGCCCACAGCCAGAAGATGAAATGTGCCATGCATGCATGAAATCTGTTGTAAATGCAAATCCACTGTGAAACTTAATGGCAGTCATTAGAGCATGTAATCCAGGCTGGTTAAAATACCAAGAGGCAGTTCAATGTTTAACTGTTAGGACTGTGTTCTTCAACATGTGGTCTAAACCAGTCTGTTATGTTATGTGCTATACTGCTGTGCAATAGCTAAGTAGAATATTTAAGTGTTTATACTTGTTAAATTTTGTCCTAACTTATGCTGCAGTTTAACCTACAGATATACTTTCAAGTCAACTTACATATTATAAATTTTCTTACAAAATATATGTAACTTTAGCTTAAACTCCCCAAATGCATAAAAAGTAGTTCAAATCAGCTTAACTAGCTTCATTAAAAACTGCACTTTAGTGAATCACTTCCAGTAATCCAGTGATAAAATATGCGCTGTGACATATAGCCTACTGGTCCAAATATCCAACACTGGTACTTGTAATCAGTGGACCTAAAGACACTCATAAACTGCATGAATATTTACAATTCATTATCATCTAAAAAAGGTCTGTTTGGACTCTGTCATCTTGTGGCTCTTTAGCTGCTTAATACTCTACTATGTTTACCAACTACTCACTCACTTTGTCTCTCTGTTGTTTGATGCTGAACATGTTGTGTACAATTGTGTTTTAGAGCTTTTTTCTGAAAACAGCTGCCTGTTTTTGCCGAAAATGATACTACCAGAGCAGTGAACTAATACAGTTTGGCTGTTGGCTGTTGGCTGGACTTCAAAACAATGAGCTGAAACTCACCTTAAAGCTCTTTAAAGCTGAGGAAAGCCTACAATTAAATGTCAGTTCAGTACCACAAGGGACCCATTTCACATTGTCAAGTTGTCACATTGTCTTTTGACATGGCTTTTATAAAAATCTTGATAATCATTACTTGAGGTTGTTTAATGTTGGACTTTCACATAGGTTGGTCTACTTTGTTTTTGTATATTGTGGTGTTTCTACTTGAACTTGAATGTACAACAGGCAATGTCTGCAGCTGGAGGTCTCTCAGTCAAAACAATAAAAACAAAAGACGTTAAGAAGTAGTATAGAATCATGGATTTTGTTTATTAGATTATGAAACAGTCACCGTTGCGGTTAAAAATCTGCCCGACTGACTCAGGCAGAGATGTTCTAGGTTGTGTATTAAAGATTCATTCATTTTATGTTTAGTCACACTTGCAGACTTCCTTCCTCACCATCTGACTGGTGTTGCCCCAGAAGTAAGCGACATGTGACACAATGAAACTCACTGTTACTTTGGATAAAATTTCACCAAGTTTGTTTTGCTGACATTGTATAATGTGAGTACACAGCTCAAAAAATAAATGGTAAAGATTCAAATATTTTTTTAAGTATTCTCGTGTGAACATGGTACATAATCTACATTAAAGTAAAGGATGAGAATGTCACAAAAATACTCCCAACATCAATCTCTACCAAAGAAATGATTCATAGGAAAACTATGAACTCTTAATTGTTTCTATATATTTAAATGTTACCACAAACAGATTTCACCTCCATTGTATTAAATTGGAGACAGGTGGTTTGGGAGGAAGCAAAACTAGATAAAGCTAGCAATGGGAATTTCCTTTTTTTTTCTTGGACATCAGACCTTTGGTCATAAAATTTGATTAGGAATAAACTAAAAAGAATCTGTTCATTCCACTTGTTTCTTATATAGAGTGTTAATCTGATTGTGTCAACACAGTGCTGTTATCTTGAAGAGTTGAAAAAAAGTTAGTGTTCTGCCCCATTCACAAGATAAACTAGCAAGAGGTTGAAACACTGGATATTTTACATTCTGTGTTGTAAATACTTTTGCCTCTAACTATGATATCCAGAGATACAGAGAGGTTTCCTCCTATCTTCTCTTACATTCTTATCATGAAATGATTTGGTTTGCACATAGTATAGCAACAGTGTCAATAAATGAACTGTTTGACATGATTTCAACCCCGTAGATGTGACTACAACCAGGACTTTTGTATCAAAAACCAAATATCAATGAAAGAAGTGCAAATGAAACTTCAAAGGAGATGACGAACAGGCACACACTAACACACTCACTTCATGTAGTGATATGCAAGCAACTTTACAAGCTAATGGTGCAAACAGGTCTTGTGCAAAATGCCAAATGTATAGTATGTCTATACGAATCTTATAGCCAGGTCAAGGTACACCTCTAATGAATAATGAGTAATGTTGTGAAAGAAAACAGCTGAGCTTGGTATTATACCTTGACTGCTTTCTGATGAGCAAAAAGTTCATAGTGATATTATAAGTAAAATAAAATAAATCCACCATATGTATCACATTTACAGCTTATATTTAAAAGGGAAGAGTGAAACTTATTCAACGCCTCAGTACACACGTGCACTCACAGAGTTGATGGTAAAACATCAGGCAAACCACACTCTAAGCGGATGGATACATAAATAATTCATTACAAACCCCAACTCTGTGCCTTCCTTTATCTCTGTCATTTTACCGTTTCCCATTCTCTTCTGAAAATGGGCTGTTTTGCCCCCAAGGGCCCAGCGACACAGGGAGAATGAGACAGGAAGGGTGACAGCAGACCACACACACACACACTCACAAACACACACAAACACACGCGCTCTTACACAAAGCATACAACGCTCACTTTGGCTGACTGATAATGTGGTATGCCACAGATGCTTGACTGTTACGAGTAAAGACCAATGATGTCAGCGTCCACTCTTCATGCTGTCACTGTTCTCAGTTAATGACCTTCAGAGAATGAGAATCTCCCTTCTTCTGCAGCAGTTTGATTGCTGTTTCACTGTAGACTGTAGATTTTACCATCAGACAGCTTTATATTTAGACCACGCTTGAAGCAGGCTCACTGTGGCATTTTCTTTCGTTTTTGATATTTTATGTTGTCGATTCATGATACTTCACACATCTCTACACAGATAATATTTGCTTGTCATCATGTGTGACAGTGAAGCTCACACCAGAACTGCACTGTTGAAGTAAAGCCGTTCCAATAATGTTGTCTTTCAGTTTTAAATTCAACTGACTTTCAAAAACTCTTTCAAAAGATTGGGAAGTGTATACAAAGGGGAAGGTCTGAAACCACAAACAGGCAGGTCCAGTTTCACTTGTTCTAAATGTAAGCTAAGTTTTTGGGTGTTGTCATTATTTTTGCTTTTATTACTTGTATTCAAAAAACTGCAGCTTTAGTAGAGCTTTTCCCACAACACCATTTAAATGATACATTTTTAAAGTAGAAATTTTATCCTCACAATGTCCCCAGATTTAAAATCAGTCTATAATCAAAGTCTTAAAATTCGTCCTCCTAACACCATGAACATCTAAACCACATTATATACTCTTAAGTTTACAAATATGTTTAATTTAAACAGTTTTTTCAGACTGGACTCTTTTGTTTTACTACTATCTTGAAGAATATTCATATTTTTGTCTTGTCCTTTTCAAGGAATATTGTCTCCTTTTTAGTCATCAGTGCTGTAGCTAGAACAGATTTGTTTTGTCTATGATTGACTCATGAATTGATAGGGTTAAGCGTGCAGAGGTCCAAAAACATATTTAATATACAGTATATTATCTAATCTATCCCTCTGTTAATTGTTAAATCGTTGCTTAGCTAAAAGGGTACCTGTGTTAGCTAGGCATTCTGCAGCTGAATAAATACACAGAGCGTCTGTTGCACCTGCATGGTGCAGGTTCAGAGCATGGCCTCTTCCTCTAGCAGTAAACATGATGCAAATGAATACACACAGTACTTCCCCTCAGGAAACTGAGACCCACAGAAAAAGTTGTGGCCGTCCCTAATGAAGTGAGACATGTTGCTGTCTGGGAGATTTTAATTCGACTGTCAGCTCATCTAGACAATTAATAACCAGACTGGTTCAAGGTTCTCTCTGTGTGACAGTGATGGAAAGATGCATAATGGTGCCTTATGCTCTTGTTATCAGTTTCACTGTACTTGTGAAGTCAGAAAATAAATGTCACAGTATGAAATTGATACACTGAGAAGCAAAATTTGAATAAACTGTCAGCTGCTGATTAGAGTTATCATTACAGTGTAATACAGTGACTTTCTAGAAAATAGTGTCATTTTGGATGCCCTATAATCACTTTCAAGGCTAAATTTCAGTTTGATGCATATGCTTATATACTGACACATGCAGTAAAGGAATGCTTGGATAATATATAATTTATGATATTTGATTCTCTGAGATATATGAGAACATCTGGTATTTACCAAGCCTGATGGAAATATTAAGATCAAGTTTCCTGGTAATCTTAGAACACAGTGAAAGCAAAAGTCTGTACTGTAAGCTGTAAAATTGCTTGCTGGTACCCTATCTAGACACTGACAACAGTGTAATAACAGGCAGAAAAATTAGCTTCTGTTTTTATGGATACATATTCTTACTCTGAAACTGGGCTTCACGTGGTTTGTTTTATTCCTGAACATCTCTTCATATTATATTGCACTTCCTGTTCAAGTCTGCTTCGTTAAACTGCTGTTGCAATGGCTGACATGTTCCTTCATCGCTACAAACATGATAACTGCTGTTCATTTTGGGTCAATTACCCAATAACTGTCCGGCTTCCCTTTTTGTTTACTAATTCACCAACTACGTATTTTTTCCACAACTGAAAATAGTCTCTAAAATTTAGCTATTTAATTATGCTTGGTAATTTTTCCTGAAAAATACAAACTTGGGAATTATCTGACTTTCTTAAAAATGAATCATTGAAACAAGACCAAAACTAAAAACTTGCATTTCTAATAGAATGAAACAACAGGAAGTATAGACAAGGGTTAGGTAGTCTGTAAGGGCAGACTTGGCAGACTGACTGCTGATGTTGTAACAGAAGAGAAGAATGTACTCAGTCTCGAGTCGATTGCTGCTGGCATTACTGTGCTTGTAAAACATTGATTAACTTTGCTGAGAAATGCTACAACTATGCCAACTACACAACACATAGTTTATCACTGCCTCTGACACTGACTAATTCCTTCCGGTTACTTGTTTTTTTCGCCATGAAAGACATTTCAGCTAAGCTATATGTTTAATGTAAAGTAATTAGCTTTTTTTGATCGCTGTCCAACTGATAAAACTTCTTTTTTTACAGGAACCCTGGCACCAGGTGAACACAGTTTCCCTTTCCAGTTTCTCATTCCAGGTGAGTGTGGGATAAACATTGAAGACCCGTATAGCCTTATTCCTCCCTTTCAGGGGCACAGCCTCAGTTCCTGTAATAGCTTTCCCACAGACTGGCTTAATCAGAAGCCCAGATGACGTCAGTGAAATGAGCATGCAGGTGTGATAACCTCTGATAGCAGTGGACTATTTCTAGTGTGTGTACTTACAAAGTGTTCAGCCCTAAGCACTTTTGTTTTAGACACAAAGCAGACACACACAAATCTGTGATATCCATTGTTTGTAAAGGATCATTACACTGATATGTAAGAGATTGAGAGAAACATGCCAGTCATGATGCCTTAAGGAGATAACACAAATTTATTCCACACATACATAAGCACGTTCTAAATCTGAATAAGTTGATTTTTCCTGAAGACTGACAAAAAATTACAACGCCACAACCATGGCCATAATGCAGAGATCAAGTGAACATACTTTGCACATGTGAGGGCCACTCACACAGACTATATGAGATCTTACACTCTCTCAGGCGTGGGTTGGAGCGCAGGGGGGCATCGACTTATTTTTAGTTCCCCCTCCTGTTGTGCAGTCACTGTTTAATTGGTCTTCATGCCCTCATGCTTCGCCCTCCCCTCCTCTTAGACCCCTCAGACTTCAGAGCATCAGCAGAGGGCATGTTAACTACTGTGTAGTGATAAGTGGAGAATCAAGTGTCTCTTGCTGCCCCCTGGTGGTACAATGAGCAGACTAATTTGCTCTTGAATGTTGTCTTAAGTTAAACTCTCAGCAAATCATTAGCTAGAGTGAGCCCCCCTTAAAACACAAAAACTAGAGAGGCAGTCTTAATAAGGTTTTAAGGTTTATCCTGCTGTTTATGTATGGATAGGTAAATGTCACAATTGTTACACACAACATACACATTGAAGAGCCATAATAATGTTTGGATTTAAAATAAAATCAAGTAAGGAAATTCATCAAATAAATGAAAAATTTTCATTATCTTGAAATGATTAAACTGTGATTCTTTGTACACAAGTATAATGACAATAAAGTTCAACTGAACTCAAGAAATGCTTAAAAATCTAAAAAAAAATGCAAGAGACCCTCCAAAAAAATGTTCTCTCATCAGGATTCACACCAGAAACATATGACTTTAATAATCCAAGTAACCTACTATTTGATAACAATAATAAAATAATCAACAGAATGGAATTGTGTGAAGGACGCACGATATGTAGTGCAAAAACATTAAAAGGAATTACATATAAACACAGAGCAACTTTTAAGCAAATCGACCTCAAAGATATGCAGATGGAGGCCTTATACTTTGTTAGAGCATTAGCATAGACTTTAAAAGTTGTTTTTAAGGAAAGAAAAACTACTAATATACTGTAAATCCCACACAAATACTGAAAAGTAGTTCAAGTAATTACTGCTGTACAAAGCTTGAATGGAAGACCTGACAGAATTTCCTCTTACAAGCCAAGCTATTTTTTCTGGAGGTGAGGCATCAGGTGTTGTTCTGGCCCGATCTTTTCTCACTGTAGGAACAAAGATACACAAAGAGAAGAGGGAGGCGTAGGCTGAGATAAACTCAGTACAGGGACATTGAGAGCGATAGACATTGGTTAGATGATATAGTGGATGGCCTCATCCAAAGGAGACATGAGATACGAGTTCAGGAAGAAAAGAGAGAAGAACAAAGGAGATGAAAAGAAGTGACACACTTTAATACAGGGCTATAAATGTTTGTCCTTTGTAGATAAGCCCTGGCATAGAATTTACAAGTAGGCCCATTTTTTAATGGAAATAAACAGAATAAAACTTATAACCAGCAATAAGTAGATTATCTAGTTCCATCTCAAAAGTCAAGGACAGCCTGAATACTGAAATTCTCTTTTGTCACTGTTAATTTTTTAAAGCTGTCAACTGTGATACATTTTAGTACATCAGTCCTTAGCTCAAAGGAGGATTTTGATTTGAGGGTCTGCTGTGCAAACTGTATGAAATGTGTGCTTCTTCTCCTGACAAGCCAGTCATGTTCATTACTCTTGCTGAAGCCAATCAGGAAAAGAACAAATGTCTTTTCCATCAAAAAACCTTTCAGTGTCATTTTTGCTCTTCTTTTAATGAGGAAATATTGTCCAGTTCTGATAAAACTGCTGCTATTGCATTATCCAAACTAACCTCCTCGGCGGCTACCATTGTTTACAAGCTTGCAGCCACTTCTCCCTTTCCTCAAAACTAAACCACACCCATTGCTGACACCTCTTTCTCCACAAAGGATACTGATCTCCGGTCTAACCAGGCACAAACAAATCTGGTTGGAGCTTTTTTGGATAGACCTGCAAGATGAGCTTAATGTTAACATCACCATGCTAACATTCTCACAATGACAATGCTAACATTCTGATGTAAAGCAGGTAATATTTGCCATGTTTATTATTTTAGTGTCATAGAATGCTTGGATCACTGAAGAGATTATAACTTAGCCTGAAGGGAATGTTATTGTCTGGACCAAATTTCATGGTAATTCATCCTGCAGTAAGACATTTGATTTCAAAAATATTAAAATAATACAAATGTGAACCTCATGTTGGTGCTAGAAGAAATGTCAGGGCATCACCAAAATGGTTTGGATTTGGGGACCAATAAATACTTTTAAAACAATTTTAACTTAGTTTTGACAGGTTCCAAGACCCTCTTTTTGAAAATCAGCAATTGCTAAAGTTTCTTTACATATCCATCCTGGCTGTTAACATGAAGTCAGCATCTTGAGCAGCAGCTCATAAAGTCAGAGGAAAGCATTTGTTTTAGCTCAGAGGCTACACAATCCTCGACTACTTTCAGCAGTTGCCAGACGCTCCGTGTGGTGTGTCTCCAGGGAAAGTCATTCTCGTGCCTCAATCTGCCTCTCTTAGTCCATACACAGCTCTGGTGCTACCAAGCTGTCTGCAACAACACAACAACAACCCACCTCTCGGGGTTAATTCTCTGTGACAGCAGCAGCAGACTTGTCCCTGGAGCTGCCGCCTGTGTCGGTGACATTAACATCTGAATAAGGATAAGGGAAAAAAGGAACACTATAGAATAGTGAGGGTGAGAAAGAGACTTGACTTTTGTTATGACAAATCAATAATCATCTCTTTGAACATCCTGTTGGTGAACTTAAATGGAGAATGTTTATACTCATCACAATATCAGAGGGGGTTTTGAATTTGAGATTTTCCTCTCCTCTAGCTCTGAACATCTCCTTCCTTCTGTTTGTCTGGGTGCTTTCCACCCAAATAGCTATTTTTGTTATGCTCTCCTTAAATTTCCTTCCATCCTCATTTCCTCCTCCCCACTACCCTTTCCTCAAGTCACAAAAACGATCAGTGTTTTTTTTAGTTTAAAGTGAGATGTGCAGGAGACAGTCTTAAAGGCTCACTACATCTTGTGACAGTTCTGTTAGAGGCCTGTATGGATAGAGTAGTAGAGTAGATAGAGTCCAGCTCTGTCCCCCCTGCTTGTAAACTTCTGCTTGATGAATCTAGCTATGTCATTGCCCATTTGCCATTTTTGTTACTGCATGTGTTAATTGTAATATATTTTTCCCTTATTTCTCCTTTCTTTATTTGTCTAATTTGAATAAAGAAACTTTACAGTATTAGACAATTTTTAATCAAAATATAGACAAAATGTTAATATGAAATTAATTTGAGCTTTAACCCAGATTTAAACCTTCCTCTGGTCCACGTGCTCATAAACTGTCCTTAATGTCCTGTCCTCTGTCCTTAATTACCATATCAGATTGTAAAAATTATCAGATGAGTGTTCGAATTTCGGTTTAGAGGATTTTTTTTGACAAATTTCAATGTTCTATTATCGACAACATAACAATTACTGGGTTTTTAGTAAACTTTAGACATGTAAATGGTGTGACAATTTGTGCTAGCTAGGCTATGTAGCGTTTGAACCAAATAGTATGATGAATTAGTCAGATCAAGACAAGACTAGACAGTCACCAGTTGAATCATTCGCTGACAATTGGACATGGTGTCTTCTAAAGGTGGTCTGCATGTGATTTTAATTCTGTTTCTCTTCATACATAATGTATCATTACTTAGTTCCTAACATAACATATTTTTTTCTGTCAGAATAATGGATAACCTTTAGATTTTCCCATCATTGTTTAATAATTTAGATAGTAATAGAAAATATCCAGTAATGGGCAAAACCTCTTTTTGATCTTTTTGGGGAAAAAAACTTTTTGTACCTTTTGTTTTATTAAATCAAGCATACAAGATTTAGCAGTTCTTGAATCATGCCCTATATGAGTATCAGAATTTCTTCATTTGAAGTGAAATGTTTGTATTGTGTTTTTATCAATCTTCAGTCGCTGTCCCCACTTCATTTGAGGGACCCTTTGGGAAGATTATTTACCGTGTGAGGGCAGCCATTGACACACCTCGCTTTTCTAAGGACTACAAAGCCCAGAGACCCTTCTACCTTCTTAACTTGCTCAACCTCAATGAGGTGGCTGACATCGATGTAAGTGTTTGATACACAAATCTCCCAACCATTTCATTTTCTGTTTGCTCATTTTATTACTTTACAAACTTAAATCTCGTTGTTTCTTTCTTGCTGGGAAAATGAAGGAATGAAAAAGTGGTTCATATGAACATCAAAGGAGAAGAGGGGTCTTAGTATGGCTTGCTTGAATTTGTGGATCTAATTCATCCTCTCTTTTACTCCCCTACATTTCTTTCTTATTATTCTCCTCCCATTACTATCAGAGTAAACGGGTTCTTCGGAGCTAAGTAGAAATAGGGTATCATCACAGCATCGACCATTGATGTCTTTTAATGAATAATAATGCACAAACAAACATGTATCATGTGATTACCCTCCATAGCAACCAAGTTACGCTGTAACCACTAAGAAGTTCAACTACCTCCTGGTGAAGACGGGGACCCTGATGCTGAAAACTCGCAGTGATCTGAGGGGTTACATCCCTGGTCAGGTCATCAAGTTAGCCACTGAGATCCATAACAAGTCGGGGAAGGACACGGGATGTGTACTGGCCAGTCTCATACAGGTAGATTATTATTATCAGCAATGTTTTTACCACCATACCTTTGTCAACTGGCTAACTTCTTGCTGCAGTAAGTCAGTGAGTCTGAAAATATTATTGTTTTTATTTCTCACAAAGTCTATTGTTTTTCATGGTTTGAGAACAGAACAGGATTACTAAGTGGAAAAAGTGAAGAAAATAGATCATAAAAACAAAAACACT
This sequence comes from Acanthurus leucopareius, assembly GCA_029814765.1. Classification (NCBI taxonomy): domain Eukaryota; kingdom Metazoa; phylum Chordata; class Actinopteri; order Acanthuriformes; family Acanthuridae; genus Acanthurus; species Acanthurus leucopareius. The sequence continues at coordinate 59,292 of JAQMCX010000026.1, forward strand.
GAACCAAGACTATAAACATCATCCTACTTCTCCAACCCACAGATGTGTGTCTTTAAAGTCCTTCCCCAATACCAACTACCATTATTATGAGCACAGCCAGTGTGCAATGCAGCCCAGAAATGTTCATTTTTAGAGGATATTGACCTTTAAGAGATGTATTATAAATCTCTGGGACTCCAAAGCTTCAACATAACAATTCACAGTGCTAATCCTTTCATATGGGTCTCCATATATATCCCTCTATACCTCAAGGACAGTAACTGAGGTTTTCATAACCTATTTTAAAGGAACACATTTCCTTGGAATAAACTGGAGATTTGTGAAGTGGTTTGAAATCACTGTCCAATCTTTTTATATCTGTCTATTTGTTTAACCCAGAAAGTGACCTACAAGACCAAGCGGCCTCTGTTTGACCTGCGGACCATCGCAGAGGTGGAGGGAGCTGGAGTTAAAGCAGGAAAACATGCAGAGTGGAGAGAGCAGATCATCGTCCCTCCTCTTCCTCAGACAGCACTGGCTGGCTGCAGTCTCATAGATATTGACTATTTCATTCAGGTCAGAGTTTGTGCATGCTTTTCCTTTGAGTTTCCAAATTTAATATGTTTTCAAGTACTGGAAAGACTAAAAACACAATGCTCTTGTATATTTCTTTGTTTTTAAATGTTTTTGTTTTTTTCCCTGCTGGTACACTTCACGTTCAGCACAATTTCAGATTTAAGAGTTTGTTTTTGCTGTAAACAATGAAAATGCTACATGGCAGCTAAAATCCTTATTCCAAATAAATTGATATACTGTGTTAAAATTTATAAACCCAAATGTAGTGTTTTCTAATGACGTTAAACATGTAAGAAGGCAGTTAAATTATACCCAATGTGTAGAACTATAAAATCAGCCACACGTAGCTTGAACTGGTGAAAGTATAAATTTTTCCTTTCCAATTTTGAGCAGAATCTTTGTGAGTAGACAAGATGATGTCTTTCTCTTCTCCATCCATTGCTAATGGCGTTGCATCGACAATACTGTGCTTGTGGGTACAGTCTGGTTTAGGTGCATAATATATTGAAGGATAAAGCTGTTGTTATTCTATATTTCTTATCATCACCAAATCCCATAAAATAACTAAAACAAACAATGCATAAGTCTATCTTTTAATACAAACATCCACCGCCTGTTTGTGGCTTACAGCTCATTGGTTCCTTCTTACTCAACACAAATAAGACATAAGAATATAAAAAAAAAAAACTTGCAGAAAAATAGTTTCAGTTGCATCAAGGCTGAATGTTTTCCTTAAAACTGCTGAGCACTAGTTATTAATCACTCAAGGGGAAATAAATGGACAATTTTGTGGGACTATTTTTAGCTGCGGCTTAATACACATTTGGTGCTCTAACAAATTTTTACAGCAGCAGAATGGTTTATGTGAGATTAGGTCAAAGTAATCCACAGTGTGTGTCGATGGTAATGAAAAAGTGTTTTTATAACAATAGAGTTCTACAGCATCGAGATGTATGCTTCAGGCTTCAATAAAAGGAAAATTCATAAAGAAAAAGTAAAATGCTTAAACTGCACATTAAATTAGATTTTTTTCCCATATTTTTTTTCTTTTTTTACCGTATTTTACCAAAAATAAGCCCTCGAGAAATACCCAGATTTTATCAAATGTAATAAAATAAAAGAATATAAGTGAAGTTCAACTCTAGTGCAGAATAAAGAAAATCTAATAGCAGATTGGTTTCTCTTCATTAGTCATGTTTTTGTTGCAGGTGTCACTAAAATCTCCAGATGCAGTCGTCACTCTGCCCATCTTCATTGGGAACATTGCTGTGAATTTGTCTCCGTCAAGGACCATGCCCTCTAGTCCAGCCCACTGCGGTGCCACCATCGCAGCAGGTGTGACACCCAGTGCCCCGCCAGCGGAGGAGGAGCCAGATGAAGGGCTGTGTGCAGGGGGTGTAGCCAGTGAGGAGATTCCCACCAAGAGTCATTCACAGCAGGATCCCTCAGGTCAAGCAGTTACCATGTCCCCTAGTGCCTTCAGCCATGCACCAGGCGCAGCCCCTCCTCCTAGCCGAGGACGGCCTGACGCATCAGCTCCCCTGTTCTGTGTGTCAACCGGAGCCACCATACCTTTTTATACCGAAGGCAATGTGACGCCTGTCCCCACTTCATGTTCTCTCATCCTCCCTCCAGAGTACAGCAGCTGGGACTACCCCCATGGTTAGTTTTTCAAAAAATGTGATTGATGAATTATTACAGCAAAGCTCATAATATCTCTGCTGTATCTTTACCTTAATCAAATCAAGTAATTTGATGTTTGAAGTACAGTCTTAAAAACCAGATACACTTTGGTTGATGCTGAGTCATGAGTTGACTCTTGTGCTTTTATTCATCTCTCCTTACCATAGGTAAACCTTAATAAGACCCTATATCAATCACCAGGCTCCAAGGTCTATTCTGCTAAATTATATCAAAACTGGAATCAACCTTCTTGCCTTCCAAATTCAACTGAATTCACCCAGTGTGGTTACTGAAGCACTCACAGTTATAGCTATAATTGCAATCCTGTAATGTGTAATTTTATGATTCACTCTTTTATATCAAAACTAAAAGGTGTCAAACCACATGAGGTTAAGATCAGATAGAGGGCAAAATCATCCCACATCACTGAACGTCTAAAGGAATAATGCAGTGCTAGCTAAGCAGTGTAAACACACTAAAGATAACATGAACCAACAGTTATTTTTTAACTGCCATCCAACTTTTACTCTTGTTATAAAGTTGGCTTCAAATGAGACCTGCTGCCCACTCAGTTTGTCTTCACTGCCTCCAATTAAATATTAGCCTATTGTCCCAGATTGTTCCCTTGAGTAGCAGCATTAGTTAAGCATCATGGTAATGCCAAGCTCAACGGCGTAACCTACAAAATAACTAGTAACTCAAAATGAAATGTAGCTAAACTTACAGATTGGAGGCTTGAAGTTGGGTAACAAATAGCTGGTATCAATTGGGATATTCATAGATGCATATTATGTTGTAGAACAATACATAAAAGTCTCGTGAGCTTGTGTTCACCGCAGACCTTATTTCAGGCATCTTTAAAACAGCCTACTCAAGAAACTCATTGATTTCCAGAAATGACAATGCTGACTGTTCTTGTTTTTTGGAGTCTTTCCTGCAGCAATTTACGTCACACTCCAAAGGATGAAAAACCCAGAAAACAAACAACATGTCCTCCTCATATAATAAGTAGGCATTTCTTAGTGAAGACACTGAGGATTTAGACATTTAACAATAGGAGAAGCATGGGTCTGAGTAATAAAAAGAATGATGGATAAATTGCAATTAGTTAATCGAGTTTCAGTGTCCTGGTACTGTGCATGCTGGCCTACTGTCATATGGTCATGGTTGATAGGGACCTATGAATAGAACAGAACCATTGTTTATGTTATTAGTAACAAGCCAACATGTCTACAATGAGAGAGGTCTGTTGCTTTGTTTAATTATAATGTATGAAATGAAAACTTCATGAACATATTTCTGCATTTCAGATTTACTGAAGAAAGACATCATACAAGACAAAATCTATTGACTTACAGGACTTCAGCTTGAAATATTAATTATTTTGCCATTTTGTGTTCCAGAGCCCCCACCATCTTATGAGGAAAGCTGCAGTAGCGCCAACTCCAGTTTCAACAGTAGACAATAGAAAGATGCAGGGGGTGGACCATGGCCACCTACCCACCCACACCTGTCTACACTCGCCTCTCCACATATCAGGACACAGACATGCTGGGTTTGAGAGGATGGACCATAACTCCACCCCCAAACACCCCAAAGATTGTTTCTTTGTCCTAATACGTGAAAAAGGGATATTAATCTTATAATGAATATAAGTTTTAATTTCAAATCATGTCCCACCAGACAGAATTAGACAGAAATGGTGAACATTACTCTGCCCAAAAGAAACACTTTGCATCATCATACAGCATTTAATATATTCAATGATTGGGTATGTTTCTTTAATGGGACAGGGTAGAATGACGGTTTTTTTCAAAACTTTTGCATCTGTGATGCCTTGAAAATGATTTTAGCCTACTGAAGGCCTGTGTTTGAGGAAATCAAACATTGGCTATTATCTGCAGTCTTGTTCCAATTGTGCACTTGTTATTACGGTTCACTGCTGTCGGTTTGTGTGTCATTTGTCCACATCATCAGCAGGACGGAGCTGTCTTCATGCTGGATTTTGAAAGGAAAACATATTGCCAGAGTTAGTGATTTTTGTCTGTAAGGCTGGTTAAACTCTCCCTATGTGTAGGATCTTTCTGTGATTACATCAACTTTGTTTTTATTCCGATGGCATAAGCCTTTGTAAAACAAAATATGAGACAGCCCCAATGAAAACTGGTTTCTATATGTGAATATTTATGTACTGCAGAAGCATGGATTGCTATCTGCGACAGTCTTTTTTTTTTCTAATAATACCTCCAGAAGTTGCCAATCAGAAATTGTTTGATTTCTTCACATAGAGGTATTTAAGAGTTACAGATTAATCCAGTCAAATAAAATAATTTTATTTTTAAACACTGTTTTTATTGACAATCAACCAATTTGGATATTTACTTGATGTTTAAAATTAATGTAGACAAAATCATCCATGTTGAGAAAATTAAGTTTAACACGTAGATGAGTACTGTCATACTCTGTTTATAGCTAATGCTAAATTTTCCAAGACAGAGGTTGTACATCATCTCTGTACCTCCACCCTGTACTGTTTTACTGAAAAGGTTTTGCCTTGACGCCAGTTTGGTATTCTGAGGAGAGTGTATCTGCAGATGAGCCTCATTTTTCCTGCTGCTGGATATGAGGACTGCAGTATTGATGTAGTCTTACTCTGCCCTCTTGTGGTTGTCATTGGTACAAGCTTTATTTCAAACATTAACATTATAGGTCATACAAACTGAGATTCTTTACGTAGTCCCTGCACCAGTTAAGGTCTACTATTTGTATTTACATCTTTTCTATATTGTTTTTTTTTCTTCTGTTCATTGCCTTAACTTTCTTTTAGTGTTACATCAGTGAGATGATAATCCTCTGAAATTTTATTTGGTGCAGATGATGCACATAGTACAAGTGCACAGCACAATTTGAGTGCATTGGTCTCTAAATGTACATCTACTGTGTATGTGTGTGTGTGTGTGTGTGTGTGTGTGTAAAATGGCTCATGTGGCAAAACTTGTATGTGATTTTTTTGTGGTAAGTTATCTATTTGAGCCCTTTTTTTTTTACCTGTGTACATGTGCCGGTTGATGCTTTGACGTTAACTGCCTGCGTAAACGTTTGATCTTATGTTAGCACTCCACAAATTTCTCTTGTTCAAATTGATTAATCTGAGCAATTGGATGGTTAAAAATAAACAAAAATGAATTTGAACTTTTTCTTATGTACACATTAATGGTTTGATCTCATATAATTCATAACAGAACACAATCCATTGCTTTGCATATCAGTTTTAGTTTCAGTCTCAGAAGGGCATTTGTCATACTGCGTCATATCTTGATAAAGGAAAATATTACTTGTTTTTATAATAATAAGGATATTAACCATGTCAGTCAGCCCTATTGTGTACTTTTACTGTAGTACCCTTAAGTTACTGAAAACCTTAGGTAGAACTGCTGTATTGAAAGGTTGTGTGACTGGTTCATTCTGTTAACTGAGAAAAAATCTGTCTGGCTCCTGACTGCAGATCATGTTGCCACGTGTGGTCCAGAATTTGTGTTTTATTTTATATTTTTTATTTTTCCAGTTCTACAATTTACATAGACAAACTGTTATCACTGTCAGATCAAACCTGACAGTCACACAAACTTTGGTATTTTGGCTCTACATTATTGTGAATGCATGCCTTAAACAATCTGGATTAATGCGACCCCCTCCAGGAGCTTGCAATGGACTTTCTATTTCTTCTCTGTCAGGGAGAACATCAGGATGTGCTCATGCAGCCCTTCCTGTGTTGTCTCCTGTGGACTGTGCTAAGTGCACTTGATGTATACAAATGTAGCTTTTTAAAAACAGTGAGGACACTGGACCTGTTGAACTTTATTTTTATTCTTGTTTTAGAAGATATGTGCAATTCTTCTCCTCCTTAACAATGCTGTAACAGCAGCTCCCTGAAGTTCTTTCATGCTGCCTTTACTGATCCTAATTCTGTTAAATTCTTCTCCACCAAAAGGTACTAGAGCTTTATGAAGCCCCTCTTATTCTGTGTCATTTTGTCATTCTTCTTCCCTCACATATTGATGAGTGGTGTCTGGTTTTGTATTTTTCTACTTGTAAACTGTTTACAGGTGCAGTATGCAGATACTAATAGTAGCACCTCAATCAGTAAATGTAATATTTCAACTTACAGTGCAGAATCAAAGTTGTACTGTACAGTATAACAATAAAATTATATGACATGTTTTGTTGAGTCGCTTTGTGGTTCTGTTGAAACACCCTTCCAATACTACTGCTTTTTTCCAATTGCTTTTCAGAGACAGTGAGCATTGTAGCATCTTTCAGGAGCAAGGGAATTTAAAGTGCCTCACAAAGAGAAAACTTTTTAATTTTTTTCCTTTAACTTAATTGACAGTCAGTTCAATCTTTTTTTTTTCATTTCATTTGGAAAATATGTGCACAGCCGCAAGAATCATCAAAGTAACTAAAAAAAGCTGCATGTAGAAAAAGGCAGGCTGATCCAGTAGGCTGGAGGTAGTTGTTACTGGAGGATGAAAGCATTTCATACATTCTAACAGAAATTGTAGAGATTTTATGTACCATAAAATAAATCCATATATATAAATCCATAAAATAGACAGATGAGTGCAGTTTGAACAAGGGACAAAAAAGGGAAGTTAATAACTTTATAACCCCAGAAATAGGAACTAGTTGAGAGGTCTTTTCCAAACAGGAATGAATTGTGAACAGGAATGTGAAGGAATTTCTCTTCTCCCTTAGAGAATAAAACCACCTAGGCCTTATTGCCCCTCAAAACCTCTCCGTCTGCCACTATCTTCCTTTGTACTGAAGTAGTGCAAAGTTGATGCCTGATTCTATAATAATCAATGTTGTGTCTTACAGTTATTTGTGCAGATTCTCCCCATTCGCCCTCACCATAGAAACGAAGGCTGAGGGTAGGAATGTTTATGTTGTAGTACCAAGTAAGACTTGAGGGTGTACAGTTTTACCTTAATCGGACATATAGTTTATGACTGGTGATGTGAGGACACAGGACAGCTCAGATCGGTGGTGGCAAAAGTCATGATCCCCTATTTGTTGCTAATTCTGATCTCCTTGACCTCAAGTTCTACAATAAAATCCATCTCCTGACCTCGTCATTCATAAAGCTCGTCTTTGACCAGATTTTCCATCACATTGATAAATTCCCCAATTGAGAAAAAGCAAGAAGCTCTCTAACAGATTAATTAGTCAACTTACAATAACCACTGTAAGTGTAGGTCAACGTGTTTTTCTCTACGGACTGAGCTTTTGTAACCGGTTGCTTCGTACAGTGCTCGTATTACAACGAAATCAGTCGGAAGGCTCCGAATGCCTTCGGCTGTCACGTGGGCTAGTGTGTGTTGATAGCTGTGGATGCTGCGCGTGCGCCGCGCTGAGCGTCTCGGCTGATTTTCTCGGTTAAGGCTGTTATGCAAGCAAGCTGTAACAGTACAAGTATTTGTTAGTTGCGTCCGTCCTTCTCGATGACGACGATAATATTTTGATACATGGACAACGTAAACGGGACTTTTATAACGATTTTGAGCCTTGAGACGCGCTCGGTCATGAGTCCCAGTTTCTGAAAAACTTCATTAACCGTCAGCCTTTTGTTTATCTTATGAAGTCACGCGATAGCCTCGTTTTGCTGAGTTGCTAGCTGGGTAACTGGTTGTTGCTGAGGTACATTTGAGAAATGGCTCGCACTTGACTGCACTTAAACCCATGACTTTAACAGCAACTCCAGTCTGAACAAGTGGATAATGGGGAAGTGGAGTCAGTAACTGCAACTGTGCTGTTAGCCCTCGCTTAGCAAATTCACAATGATGTCCGTAAGTTGTGTTTTTTCTATTTGGTCACTCTTCATATACAGAATGTGTGTTTCTTTGATAAGTTATATTGCATTTGAAATATTTGTTTAGTGTCGTGTTGAGTCTTAGTTTGGACTTCTGGGGTCAGACCTTTATAAACCCAAAGGAACATAATGAATTCTTCCAAGCTGTTGACCCACTTTGATAAATTAACGCACCCAGTTTGGAAAATAGAGGAGCTTTTGAATACTTGAGAAATATGAAACCTTTGGGTTAAAAAACAAAAAACAAAAAACCTTTAAAACTAAAAGGTCCCATTGAACGCAGTATAATTTATCACGGTATTTGACAATATGGCTAAAGTTATTTTAGCATGACAGTCAACACATAAAGGAAAACTCTCAATAGTCTAACTTGTTTTGTTTGTTGTGGCCTAACTTGCAGTTTTCTTGGGCTCATCCACTTGGATAACATCAGTAACATGGATTGGATAATATCAATAGAGAAGATTTAATCAATTAATCGGCATTTGATTAAATAAAATCTTGCCCAGCCTTACATCTAACCAATTTACATCACGTGCTTTACAGTATTGCCTCGATGTTTTTCACTTCTTTTTAATCTGAGATGGTTTTCTTTCTTTAAGCAGGTAACCATAAATTTCAGTAAAGTATAATGGAATAATTTACACTGAGATTGATCAGGAATGTTAAATTATTTAGTCTTACCTCAGTTTGTACCTAAGACAGAAAAATGCTCTGCATGAGTTGAAGATGCGTGTGAACTTGTGCTTACAAAAACACAGATACAGCCCTTTGAAAGGGTTGTGAGAGTGTTTGCAGTCGAAACACTGCTCTCCTGGGTCGCATTCCCAATTCTCTGCCAAGCAAAAAGTTACCTTCTCAAGTGGTTTGAAAGTAAAGCTCACAATGACAACCCCCCGCACACAGCCTTTAGTTAGACTGTTGACTCAAGTTATCTATATTTGACTTTCCTAGTGATTTTACAGCTGCCAGAAGTACTTTTCTGTCATTTTCACAGCACTTTTGTTAAAGTTATTCATGAATATCCTATATTCCTATATTTCACTAAGTTTCTCAAGTTTGACACAAAGAACTGGATCTTGGTGTAATGGGTAAGACTGAAAATAATAGGAATTAATACCTCTCACTTTTCTGCAGAACCAGTTTTTCTCCTTTTCCTGCTTTCCCTTCTGTTTTCTTGAAAGGACAGCTAAGATCCAATCAGATCCTATTTTTGTAGGGTTTGTCATCGTTTCTAATGATATTGTACTCACCAAGTTAATTGCTAAGATTTGGGAATGTGTTGACGTCACTAAACGTAACAGGTCAGTCGGGCACAGCAAAAAACAAAAAACATGAGCTGTTACAGGAGCAGACAGGCTTTAAGCAAACGCAATAACATGCTTGGAGGAGGAAACAGATTACAACTAACCCTTATTGTTTTAGATATTCACCTCAGACCAACTTCCTGTTCAGTGGAGAATTATTACCTAAATAACAGCTTTCCCCTCACTTTAGGTTTTTACCTCTGTGAAAATGAGAGTCTGTCTTAACAGTTGGCTTGTTCACAACCTATCTGATTGTCTCTTTGCTTGTTTCTTTACACATTACAATTTGTCCTGATGATGGTCAAAAGGCTCTGTAAATAACTTTTGATAAACCAGAAGAAAGGTTTAATAATGTTACTGTTGTTTTCCCTTTTAATAGAATAGTTGAAAGCAGGGTGGTAAGCAGTAAATATTCCTTTGGCCTGATTCAACCCAACATTCTAGTTGCATGTTATAAACCTCAAACCCTTAGCCTCAAGGATTTCTCTTAAGCCTTTGTTTTTGTATTTCCTGTGACAAAAGATAATGGACTAGAACTCCAACATTTTAGTTGTTAGTTAATAGTTAGTTAGTAGTCACTAAATTGTCAGCAAATTCCAAGAGATGCACATGACATGTGATGCCATCTCAGATGCCAAGGGAAAAACATCAGATTTCTTGTGTTTTTCCAAGCAAAAGTTCCAAGGCCCATAATTTATTATCATGCAAAAACTGATGTAAATAATGAATTAATTATTACAATTTTTGCTGATAAAAATTAGGTCATTCAACTAGCAGATTAATAGACTTGGAACATAGTTTGATGTAGATCTCCATCGGTGTGCAGCTGGTCAGAGATACTCGTGCCAACACAGGTGGTGAATTCACAGGGAAGAGGAGGGACAGAGCTTGGCAGGGACCGGGCAGCAGACTGAACATACACACACAGGGAAACAGTACATTCCTCTGTCAGTTAAACATGTTCAGGGCAGGACAGAAGGTGCTTTTGTGGGAAAATACATCCCATAATTGTGGAGCAAGATCAGCTGAAAAGCTATTAGGTAGGAATGACTTATATGGCCTTTTTTTTAAGAACCTATTAGTTATATGTAGAGCATAGGCTGATTGTAGTGTCCCATAACAGAATAGAAGGATAATTCACATAGTATGAATTCCTTGCAGGGCAGCTGGAGAAATAGAACATTCTCTTAGGCATGTTTAGTTTTTTTTCAGTCAGAATAAAATCAACAGTTTACCTGGAAAACCTTATACTGTATAAAAGGCTATATATATTTTAATTTTCTGCCTGTATTTTATTAAGAAATTTAAAACTTTGTGTTAAAAAAGATTTTATTATATGTGTCTGAATCTTTAGAGAAAACATGAAGAGAGAATGTTTTACTCAGATCTGTAATCGAAAAGGTTCTCAGCCATTTCACCAGTAAATGGAGGAGGAGAATACTGATCTCAGACCAGTGCAAAAGCTCTCTGGCTTACATGACTGAACATGGTGGTAAGAAGGCTGGAGTTAGCGCTGTTGTAACACCAAGTCCTTCATTAATTATAGTCTGCAGACAAGAATGAACACCTCACAGCCGTTCAGTGGTTTTATTAATGCCTTGTTATTTTTCTTTAGATGACTTTTGGCCTGTCAAGCAGTGTGACACTGCTGTTCGACTTCTGGGACGTGCATGGGCCTGCAGGTAGGCATCAAAGTAATTTCATCTACATTTGGCTCTCTTTGGAGAAATTGCCCCCAGTGCTGGTAGCTTATTAAAACCAGTTCCTCTATTTCAAACAAGATAATGAAGACCTGCACACTTGAAATAAAAGGTTCTGGAAAGTTTGTAGTCTTTTTCTTCACGCAGGGTGTCACAGCCTGAATTTACACAAGTTACAGCAGATTCAAACGTTGGCCCTGTTTTATCATAAAGTACCAGAACATTCATAGCCTATTCTTAATCCTGTAGCATAGCCTAGATAACTGCAGATAACTGAGAGTGTGACACTTACTTCAGCAATATGAGTTCATTCTGTGTGTGGGTGTGTCTGTCTCCAGGGATGGTGCTGTCAGTGTTTGTGGTCTTGCTGCTAACTGTCTTCTACGAAGTGCTCAAGGTGTGGAGGGTGTGGTTGGGGAATAAATCTAAACTGGCCCAGCCTCTGTCGCCATACGGAGCCCCTCCATCCTATCGCAGTGACAGCTGCTCTGCACTGGACAGCAGCCCCTCCGAATCCTCACTGACCCCCATCGAGTCACAACCTCCTGCTCTAAACACCAGAAACAGGTCAGAGTCCTTGTGAAATACAACAAGGTCAAAGTAGGCTAAAGCTACTCAGTTTATATAGGCCAGAGACCAGTGAATGCTCAGTACGTTGAATGTTCAACATTTGGGTTAATCTGCACAGCTGCAGTCATTTCTGAGCTGCTGAGCTTGATCTTTGCTTTGCTTTTGGTTGTGTGTATCAGACAGTGTTGCTCCATTCACATTAATGTAGAGTATTTCTCAACTAACTAGATCTGGGTGAGTCTGAACATTGACCTCACTTTCTGTTAAGTGTCCCCTGATGTGCCATAACGCCTAAACTAAAAATAATATACAACCAAAATCTTTGTCTCATAAAATCCTTCAACATATTAACAAAATGAACTTAGATTGTTTCTTTGAGTATTTGGAATACTGCTCCTGTCATAGTGTTACTTATGTATTCCCATCTTACCCTTTCAGCTGGTTACTGCACGCTATCCAGACACTCCTCCACGTGCTGCAGGTGTCTTTGGGCTACATGCTGATGCTGTGTGTCATGTCCTACAACACGTGGATCTTCCTAGGGGTCATCGTGGGCTCAGTCCTCGGTTATTTCATCTCATTTCCTCTCTTGGGTCAGAATTGATGGTATGCACAGCTCAGACAGAGGATGACTTTTGTTGCTTGTTTCCCCCTCTGTGAGTTAAAAGGGTCTCATTCTCGGGAAACTTAATAAGAAACTACTTGACTGACTAATTTCTCTAAGTTTCTCTGTTTTTTTGCACAGATAGTTTTTGAGAGGGTGTTAACACTGGAAAAAGGGGAGTTCTTTGTATACTGAAGAAAGAGCAGCACGACACTTTATGTTGTATAAAAGTCTTCTGGATGTGAAAATATTTTTGATCATTTTGATTATCTGTTACCGTTTTTTGGCCTCAGGATTGATTTGGTAACATACCATTCAGCTTCTGAGGCTTGGTGCATGCTTATCCTCTCAAGCAACAAACATCCAGAGCTGTTTTACACCAAAATTAGCACCAAAACTCACACAAAGTATGTGGTTGACCACTTTTCTATTGTAAGCAGATGAGTTTGCCTTTCAATTTGTTTGCTTGCTTGTTTGTTCATTTCCGGTCTGTCATGTGTGATGTAACAAAGGCATCAGGAAACAGGAAGACGTTGTTCACAGTGTACTTTTTGCATCTTTCACTTCAGTCTCATTTTAAACTCAGTGCCAACTGAATGATATTCGAGCTGCTTGAATGCAAACAGATGAATTTGTGACTGACATGACGAAATGTCACAGAAGTTCCACTTGAAAGCAGTCAGTATTTCCTCCATGATAGCTTTTGTCAATATAGGTATTCTGTCACAGAATTACAATGGAAAAGAGGTGTAAATCTGCATGTCCACGCAGGTGTCAGGTTTACAATACTGCCAATCAGAGCTCAAGTCAATAAACATCAAGAGTCTTTAGACCCAGGAATGAATATTGATTGAACCTTTTCTTGAATACAACAGCCAGGTGTAAATAGAAGTTAGTGGGTTTTTTATGAGTGGTTTAAATGAGTAATGGTCAGAAGACAGTGCTTCTTGCTTATAACAATTTGCCTGTTGTTCAGTTACCCTTAAAAAAAACCCCAACAGATTCAAAAAGAAGAAATGCGTTTAAATTTTTTTCAGCAGAAGTACAACAGAAGTCTTATGAAAGGAAGTTATTAATATTTTGTGGCTTATTATTTTTGATGGTGTAATTTTTTTTGTTTTTCTGGTCGACCTTTACAGACAGCTCACTGAATATTACTAAACTTAAGGTGTTATGACACTACCATTGGACCACAGTGTGACTGTTAATCAGTTAGAAAAGGAGAGCCCTGACTAAGTTGACAAGAAAATGCTGCTGCAACTTGAAGTGAAATCATTTTAAAGACTTTAGTTTTTGAAAGACTGAAAAAAAAATATTTTTGAAAGAAGAACCAACAACATATAGAGAGTATTGGGTACCTTTTTTGTATCTTTTTATCTTTTTTCATAGTGTTATGGAGAAAAACCTACAATGATTCACACTGTAAACTGATATTTAGAGTCATAAGTCCTAAGAGGTCATACGATGTTACTCAGATTTAGGAAGTGATTCATGTGATTGTAGCCTGTAAAGCTCTCTCATGTCCTCTTAATTTCAAACTTTTATGTCAGAGAACAATGAAAGTGGATCACAGGGGTTTTGTGGCAATCTTTGGCAAACCCCAAACGTACAAAGTAAAAAAAGATTCTGAGTGCCTTGAAACTGATAGTACAGATGTTTCGTTTTCTATGAGAGTATGCTGTTCTTTCTTATATTTCTACAATTAAGTCTGAAAACAGAGTTATTTAAATATGTTTAATCACTTGAGGTGGTTTACTGATGAAAAAATACATTTTCAGTAATGTTTTCTGTCAGAATAAAAAAACTCCAAGGACAAAAAAGGAATTAAGTTGATGAAGTAGTTTATTCATCCACATTTTATATATATACATATATATACAAAAACTAAACATATAAGTTAAGCTGCTCACACCAAATAGGTTTTGTAATAAATAACATTATGGTGGCAGTCATTTGTCCTCCACTGAGAGTAACGTGTCTTTGGTATGAATGTGAAGGCAGCAAACTCAAAATTCACTTGGATACAGTTAAAATAAATGAATTAATCAGTCAGAAACACTGACTCATGAAACTGGGAGGGGTTGACAAAAATGACCACTCTTCTTCTGAGCATATGACGTTAGATTGTAGACTGGTCAGTTTAACTACAGATGGTACAAAAGTCTAACTAATTCCCACATTAGTGTGTATGATACTTACAAAAAATGTGTAAACACTATTTTACAGGTTCCAAAGTTTCCCACACTTTTCCAGAAAGAAACTGTAACTTTGCAACTACAGATTATTAGAAGGTTCCTGAAGAAGATAATGTCATTTGGTACTAATTATAATAAAATTTGAGATGCTAAGTTGTGTGTTTGTACCTGATGTGTATTAAAGTTTTATTCTGTCCCTACATACTTTAATTATACTTCTGGTCAATCTGTTTGCATCTGCCTCCAATTTCTCCATACTTGGTACAAAACTAGAGTTCCAGAAAATTCAAGACAAGAAACCTGTAGGAAAGTTTCCACCCCTGCATCATTGCAAGGCATAATATTTACAATTTGTTAAGCCTCTCGCATGCCATCAGCGTCTCATGTCATGATTTCCAGTGACAACAGTCTTCAAACAAAGTGAGGATCAATGATAGTTTGTTTTTTCATTTCATTTCATTCATTCTTTGCACAGAAAACATTAAAATCCTGCCATTCCATCGAAATGAACATAAATGTAACATTTTCACAGACATCATGAAAACTAATTCACTCAGGAAAGATTTGATTAGAAAAAAAAACTCAGAATCTCCCTCATAATCATGAAGAGAATGCCCTCTGATTACAAGTTCATCAAAATTCTACAAGGAAAATATCTCTGCCATTTATACCCCTATTTAAACTGGAAGTAACAATGAGTTTTGGCTGTTTTTTGTGCACTTTCCTATTAAATAGTGGATCTTCCATGGCAGGTCATATGTAAATATCTAGTTTTGAAACATAAAGGCCTTTTTGTGAATACAGGAGAATCTTTCAAAGTTAAACTTCAAATCTTAAAATACATTTTTACAAAAATAGATACCAACATTTTTTTTTAAATTATGTAAAATACACATGCAGTTCCCCATACAACATCTAAAGGTTGATTTTAGCACCCCCTGCTGCCGTAGTAGAAGCTGTAATTAATAAAAACGGATCCACTCACCTGCAATAAAATTAAAGGCATAATCTATGCATAAAAATCTAACTTTGTAAATGCAGTGAGTGACTAATGCAAACAAATGTTAAACTTATTAAAAAAACTACTCACTACTCTGCATAGAAAGGGACCAGTCACCCAAGAAATATCTAAAAAGCTGGTGTGTGTGTTGGAGTTGTAGTGTCAATCTCTACAATAAACACGACACAATTCTCTGAATTTAAACTTTAAATACAATAATAATCATATCACCTCTCTCCCATTTCATGTGGAACATCCTCTGCTGTTTTCTCCAGCTTCAGAGTAAAGTTCAGAGGACCGTCTTTCTATGCTAACACTACTTGTACTTCTACCGGGTCGATAATTTTGTCCTCTCCATTCTGACTGTTTGTGATTGGTTGAGGCTCACCTTCATCCAGCCCCTCATTCGTTGGTGACTGAAAGCCACTGTCGTCGCGCGAGCTGGAGTCTGTAGCTGGTGGTGGCTTTGCTGATGACTCATAATCTGACTCTCCTGCAGAAACCTCAGCAATCCGTTCACTGTTGTCTTCCTGTGCCCCTATCTCCATTTCCTTGATGGCATTTTCAATGGCTGTTTCCTCCTGATGCTCCTTATCAGCTTCCTGCTTCCTGCTTCCTATCAGCTGCTGGACAATTGACTGCGGAGACGACTTGTCTCGCAGAGATTTCCTAGGGACATTTTCCACCATGGTGGTGATGTGTGTCACGTCCTCTTGCACCCCATCTTCCATGGTGACTATGGCCGTAGTCGGCTCCGTCCCGTTGCTAATTTCACTCTCGCTCTCCTGGGATGCAGGCACCACCATCTCCACCACTGGATTAATCAGGTCTCTGATTTCATCCACACTGTCAGGAGACTTTGGACACTCAGACGGGCCCAGGTCCTCCTCATCCTTCCCTTGGTTGCTCTCTTGACCCTCAGAAATCTCAGCATCCTCCTCTGGGATAAGCTCCACACCAGGGACTTCCAGGCAGGACTCGTATGGCAGTGGCACCCCGTCCAACTGGATCATTGACACCACCTGCCTGCGTCTTTTTCCTGATGCCCTGCCTTCAGCTCCGCCACCATTGAGAGAGCCCTCTGGCTCATCACCGCCAAATTTAGTAGCCCAGTCCACTGAAGGGGTTTCTTCGAGCAGGTGCAGGTTTGGATCACTGTTGGTCAGAATGATGCTGTCCCTGTACAGATTGTGTCTCCTCTGGACAGCTGCCTCTTTCACAGCTGGATACAAACAGAAAAACAAGAAAATCAAATGCTGCAGATAAAAGACATATAAAAAAGTTATTTCGAACTAGGGGTTTCACAGATGAGTTGATTAATCCACTGGTCAACTATTGAAATGTACTGTACTGCAAAGCTGAAGAATCAACATTCATCTGTGTTAGCACAGTGCAGTACTAAAGCATTTCATGATTAACAGAGTTCATTGAGGGCTCCTGTTTTCACCTGTCCATCAAGTTGGTCTTGCCCATGTTAGTTAACCCTTTACTAGTTCTTCTGAGACTTTTTTGGATGAGAATTGATCATTGTTATTGGTTAAAGAAAATATATCTCCTAGGATTATTTAACTTATTAACTACTTTTTGGGAGTAGTCTGAAACCACTTAAATGTAGGATTGGTGTATGCCCTATAAAGCTAACTACCAGTACTATTGCCATAAGAACAATATTTTCTTATAAGTTCTTTGCCCTCACCCATCATTATATCCTTTGAGACAGACTGCAGCACCACCTCTTCGAACATGTTTTCCACCAGCAGGAAACGAGAGAAGTCCTCAAAGATTAGCTCCTTGAAGCGAGGCAGCTCCTGGGGTTGAAGGAACAGAGATGAGCTGCATGAATCTTCCAGCAGTCAGTGCATCACCTACGTTATCAGCTCACTTATTAAAATGTAATGTTTCTGATCCTGTTAGTTAACTTACATACCTGCTGATAAATACATATGTGTTCAGAGAAGGGTTAAGCACACTCATTCACTGGCCGGATGAGCATGTTAACTCCAGAGTCAGAAACATTAAAGGTCAGTTGTTTGTAGATATTAATGATTATTGAGCCTTTGATTCAGGCAGACCAGACACAACAACACGTCAAGGCCACTGAAAAATGTTGCTTCTACATGTAAGTACATATGTTGCATTTTGAATGACTTACAAAATTGACAGTTGGTTTAAAATTAAATGCTTATTTAATATACTTTGTTCAATCATTTGTATGGGATATTAGCCTATTGAGAAAACTGTGACAAATTACATCATTTTAGGGTCAAAATAATAATAGTAACTCAAAGACTCCTGCAAACAAGCACTGTACAGCCCCAATGTGATGCTGGGTAAAATATATATAAAACAGATTGTGCAAATTTTTACTTACCAATACTGAAAACAGTGCAAAGACAATATATTTAATGTTTGACCTGATGAACTTCACTGATTTTTGTAAATATACACTTGTTCTGAATTTGATACCAACAACATGTTTCAGGAGCAACAAAAGACTGAAGGGTTGTGAAATGCTCCCAAAACACCTATTTTGCACATTCAACAGGTAAACTAGTTCATTGGTTACAGGTGACAGTATCATGACAAGGTGTGTAATAAGAGCATATCAGAAAGGCTCAGTCATTCACAACCAAGGATGGGGTGAGGTTTCTCACCATGCCAAGCACAGGCTTGTATTAAGGATATTGCTACATAGACTCAGGAACCATGTGTTAAAAAGCTGCCAGTAAGCACATTTTTTTTGTAATCATTGCACTCTGTTTTTAGTTTCGTTTCACGCTGTATCCTAACTTTTTCAGAATTTGTTGTTTATGTTTCTTCTTGTACTCATTTTTCTTTTTTCTTATGGTAACAAAGGAGGTGGGGGCAAAAACTCAGAAATGCACCCGTACATAACTGAGAAGAGTCAATGCATGCAATTTAAACATCACAAAATGAGTGAAAATTAGAGCATAAGATTGACTGTGTGTTATGAGAGGTGAAGTGAGGCTGTGTTGGGTGCTACTCACAGGTGAGCAGGATGGCGAGAGCTGCTGCAACATGTATGGGATGATGATCTGCAGTAGAGCTTCTCTGAAGAACTTCTTGCGCACTGTGCTGCTGTCGTAATCATATTTCTGACAGGGAAACCACGGAAACACGTACAGAGCTCAGTGACATGTAGTATCTTTTGTATTCTTTCTACAAATCTAATTTTTAAGTAACAATTCAAATCTTCCAACATTTAATTCTCCTTCTGCTTCAGTTTTCCTTTGGAAAGTACTAATATCTACAGTATATCCAGGAACTGTCTGACCTAATGAGCCTCAAGTTTTTCGGGTTACCAGATCAAGTAAGATAGCAATGTCTCATCATAGCAAGGAGAGGCTAATACAGTCACCACCCGTTTGTCTACTGAAACCATAAGTCAGTTGGAATGGCCAGCTATTTTGATTATTGATTGATTGCTTAAGTAATTTGTGAAGCAAGTATTTCAAAACATTTGCTGGTTCAAACTTCCTATATTTAAGGAGTTGCTGTATTTCTCTGTTATTCATGACAGTAAATGTACAGTCTTTGGATTTTGGACTGTTGGTTGAACAAAGAAAGCTATTCAAAGATGTCACATTCGTCTCCTGGAGGTTACGATGAGAATTTTTTCACTCTTTTGACATTTTATAGACTAAACAATTAATCAGGCATTAATTAAAATAATCCGCAGATGAATTGATTACTGAAAATGCATGTTAGCTGCAACCCTGTTGTCTACTCCAGTGTGCTACTTCTTTGTTTTGAATTCTCCCATTTTACCTTAAGAACCCGCTCTTGGCATCGCTGGATTGTCTTGCACAAGTCATCTTCTCCCTGGGCATCTAAAGACTGATGGAACAGCTGCTCGAACGTGTACACTGCATTGTCCATTTGCTACCAGAATAATAATTAAAAAAAGTCATACAGTGGAACAAGCACGGATGTTAATTGTGACTGTGAACTGTAAACCACAGCTAAGCTCAGCTCTCTGTGTACACTTTAAATTGTCATACTCTTTTTGTCCAGCAGGTGTAGGTAGAGACCTCATCATGGATAGAACAGGTTGCTAGTGTTTATTGTCTTAATAAGAGCTAGTGAGTGTTTTCAGGCCTCCTTGCACTGCTTTAACAAGAGCTGACTTTCTGTATGTTAGTGGAGACGGTCGCGGTAGCAGCTTACCTCCCTCATGAGTATCTGAGCCCTGCTGACAAACACTGAGGGGCTGGAGACGTCGAACCTCTGCTGCAGCCCCTCCAGATTGAGCTGCTCCACCTTTTCATAGCAGCTCTGCATTTTTACCGGGTGAAAGGCTAGCATGGACAGCCTCTCCATGTCCTGTAGGAAAGACAGAGGAGAGTAACAGTGATGAAGGTGATATGGGCTGCATACAAGGAGAAATGAGAACATAGAAAAAGGCTGAGTCAGGATCTGTCACCAAGGGCAGCTGAGGAAACTCCCTGACTTCTAATTAAAGACTAACACCATTGTGCAAAAGCCTCTGCAAACACAGTGTCTTTTCATGCACTCTAAGAGCCTTATAATAACAAAAATCAGGAAAAAGACTTTACATTGCATATTGGCAGCCTAACTATATTTTCTAACTAAAGTAAACACTTAATTAGAATAAATAATGGCCCAGCTGAAGTTGAGTAAGTCACTGTAATTGTTCTGTCATGTATAAAAGTGAGATTTCTGTCTTAGCTTTGTGTCTGGCATCATTTTGATTGTGAAAAAAGCAGCCGGGTAACATTAAGATAAAAGGGTTTAGTGGATTTCTTTTAACAATGGATGATGCAAGTAATAAAAATTCAGTTAAAGCTGCATTAATCACATTTTTATATTAACACTGAGTCAAATGGCTATGTTTAATGTCAAAAGGATTCATAGTGGCCAACCTACAGATGATTAACACCAACTCACTCCACTGTTATGCAGAGTTTTTTTAAAAGAATCTTGTAGCTTATTGTTTTGTTCTGCAGTTCCACTGTTTCCAGCAGCAGCAGCAGCAGGCAGCTTTATCAGTTTCACCTATTCCCTGAAACCTTAGCTATAATTTTTCTGCCTCCTAGTGACCAAAAACAAATGAATGCAGCTTTAAAGTGCTCAGGGAAAACAAAACAATGGACAAGACAAGACGATTACTTAAGTCACCAAACAACTCATGTAGACTTTAGAAACCTGATTACTTTAAATTAAATCAACACATAAATAACACTGTTTATTTGCATCAATTCATGTACAAAAAGGAACATTTGCAGCAGCACAACATGACTCACTTCTCCAAGTTTTTCTTTGCCGCCTCCATTGAGAGAGTTCTTGCTGATCTCCACCAGCTCCTTGAAGAAGACATCCCTGACCTCGGAGAAACCTCGGCTGGTCGGCTCCATCAGGGCCTCCAGGATGGAACTGATGTAGGGCTGGACATTGTTCCGTAGGAGCTGCTCTGCCTTGGGCAACACCAGAGCTGCACACCAGCAGCAACACACAGAGAAAGTGAGTGAAAGCATGTTCAAAGTAAGCAGCTGGAACTCTTCAACCAGTACCTGCTAACTACCACAGACAATGATGATGAAAAGTCACACAAGGAAATAATTGAAAAGAAAGCATGAGTCCGACTTCAGAGGAACTCTGCAAATATGTCATCACAATGATGGTGTATTGTTTAATACCAGAGTGATATGATTGGTATGTTTCTCGTGACCTGACAATAAAGTCCTGCAGCTTCTGCTTTTTAAGAAAAGCACAGTTGTTGGTGATGTAACATGTGCAAAAAGAGGCCGACAAAATAATATTCATGGCTGGGTGTATGTCTCAGACGTCTCCATTACCCTCTTGTAAGTCAAAACTACATCATTTTGTGTGATTGACTTGTAGTCTTGAGCCTCATCTGTGGGATAAAATCAGGAATGGCCCATACAATGCGGGTGAAGGAATGCAGTTTGGTCACTTTAGCTCAATGGGAAACATGCCAAGTTAATTTTTGAATAGAAAGCTGACATGCTCACCGCTTAAGGGTGGATGCTGTGCTGCTGCAAAAGCCAGCTAATCAAACATGAGCGAGTGACAGAGGAATGACTGGAGGAAACATTAGGCCTAAATACAAAGTGCAAACAGTGAGGAGAGTCAAAGCAAGAGCTGAAAAATGTCTGACATGAAGGGAGGTTTAGTTACAGAGGAAATGCCCTGTTAGTGCCAAACGTCTAAACAAACTGGTCAGAAACTTGAGCAGGGTGGCGTTATTCGGCGACCGGACCGATAGCTTCACTGTGCCAGTAATCCCTGAACCAGAGAAACCACAGCCACATCTCGATGAGGTAAACAATGAAGCGTGCACTTGAGGTCGGGAGTATCAAGTTACATAGCGAGCACCAAGTGAAGCAAGTCATTTTGCATAGCACGTTAGACATGTAAGCAGGTGAACTAAGGTGGTGTTCAGTTGAGAGTAGAATAATGTTTAAATATACCATAAAAAACTTATAATCAAATATTTCTTTCTGTCTGTCAGCATTTCTTTTGTTTTCTTTATTTCTTCCCTCCCTTCTTCCCAACCAGTGCTTCCAATGTGCTTGCTGGATCTTTTTTTTTTTTTTAATAATGTATTAACTGCGAGTCCTTATATATCTCTTACTCACTAGTTATCCACCTGTGATAATGTAGTTTAATTTTTGCCTCATCAGAGAGTAAACACTCAGGTTCTTTGTACAGTGCACAACTTCTCAGCAGCATGGTTGTGAATGTTTACAGGTAAATTCACATCAGGTGTCTTGAGTTAATACTGGATTAAATTTGATTGAAAAGTGCATCTCAGTGACTATAGTGAAGATTTGCTTAAATGTAAAAATTAACATTTAAGCCACATAGATGTTTAATTTTTCTCTCCCCAAACTCCTTGATAATTCAAAAGGAAAGGTAACAGGAGTGACTGGTGTGGCCAAATATACTCACAAAGAGCACAATGCATAGTTAAATATCTGCTTTGTGATTAAAGCCTAAAGTGAGAGGAAACGTTATGACACTTTAACTTTCATATTTCATTTTTAACTTTTTATCACTGGATATGACGCCTCTTCAGTGCACTTTTAAAATGAGAAGATTAATTTTCCATTAGACTGCTGCATGAAGATGTTAGGTCACCTCGAATCTTGCTGCTGACATGTTCTTTCGACGTGATGATCTGGTCCATGTCAGTTCGCAGTCTGGCATCGAGTGGAACTCTCTGAGTCTCACAAGCTTCGACCAGTGCTTCGTACTGACCGGTGGTCTGAGAAAACACCTGCTTGTACACTGCATCAGAGATCTGGAGGAGAAAGTCATTCAAATCTCAGTTGGTTTGGACTTGTCTCAGATGGTGCAGCAAGTCTGCAGTGTAATGTAAAATAAAACAGTAACTCACCAACATCCAGTTCCTCTGTCTTTGCTGCATCTTTCCCTTCAGACGAGGACCAATTATACTCCTCAGCTCTGGGTGGAGGGTCTCCATCACCAGATTAGCCAGAATCTATTTAAATATAAAGTATATATGTATTAACACACTTAAATGTTTGTTTCAATAATTTGTACATTTTTTTAATGTGTAAAATATAAACTAAAAGGGAAAAACAAAAAAGATCCTGCCCAGCTTAATTTGCATAGTTATACTACATGGACAGTATTGAATTGATTTCTACCTAATGTTAAAATTAGTTGAGACTGTAAACTGTCATGTCATTTCTGCCTTTTCACCAACTGCAGATGTTAAAGTTGCTATTATAATGTGCCAACTGGGGGGATTTACACAAGAGGTGTAAAAAAACAACCATTACATCCTCCGTGTGGTGGCTATAATGGCAACATGCAGGCAAGCGATTTCTGCGAGCACTGCTCTCTCATGCCCATGCCAAATTCACACAGCGGCAAACTTCCTCTGACGTCATGGTTTGGTGGGAAGCTGAAATACTGTTATCAAAGGTATATTCAAAGTAATGTTCCTGGCTCCGTCTGCCTATTACTATTCCATATGACATCACCAGCACAAGTCTCAGGGTCATTTCGGCTTCATTTTAATGCTAAGCAAGACATCAGAAGAAAATGGCTAACATGTGAATATAATGAATTAGTAATGCTTAACCAAATAACTGTGTAACTTTGCAACCCAATCAGGAAGTAAAGAATAACTTTGAAAAGTTGGCTACACTTTGCTGTTTTGACCAAAAAAGGGTGGTGCCTTAAACAGCTGAAAACAATCTAGCATTTTGCTAGCAATGTATTTCTGAAATAGCACAAGACCTGCTAGATAGTACAGACAACTTGTGACTTTGACATTTAATGTGTTTTTGTAAAAAGGCATTCCAGAAAATCGTTGATGCCCCATCCACTCTGCTGTAAACATTTAATGATATTTCAATGCTAATGTAGCATTTCATAGTCAAGCTAGCCACCCAACAGTCTAATGGTGTTGCTCACACTGCTTTGTGGAGGAAATAATGGTGTGAGAGCCTTGTTTTTGAGTTGGTGACTCTTTCAACACTTTGTTGTATCACCTATTGGCCTAAAACAACAATTTAAGCTAATGTTAGCTAAAGATGATGGAGTTTTCCCTGCTCTCCAGTTGTCAGCTTGCGACTGTGTGCTCTCTTAAGTTGATGTTTGTGTTTAGTTCACTGTGAGGCAAAAAATGCATTTTTCACAGCAACTTTTTGACTTGTTAGATTAGAAAAACACAGGTGTTACTAATACAGTTATTAATAGTTGTGACAGTATGAAAAATAGCCTGCATGCACAAAAACAGGTCCCTTAACCAAAGCAGCAAAATGTAATTGAGTTATCATTATTGTGATGGTTGTCTGCATTCTTTTTTGTGAAAAACAGCCGTCTGATGGCAAAGTGAAGCAAAGAAAATATTTTAAATGAAAGAGAAAATATGTAGATTTTGAAATTTTTTTTGGTGGGCCTTGTTCTAGGAGACTAAATTGTGTTTTGCTGCTGCCCCCATACACAACAGTTCACTGATAAGCTTAAACTGGTACTCCTATTGCTTCGCCTGACTTGGACCACGCTTACAACCATCTACTGCTGATACACTGACTATAAGGAAGTACCTTACACAACCCAACCTTGAAAAAAAGAAATATCCCATTAATAAAAATGTTCTTTATTGTAGCTTTAATATATCTGTGTATCTGAGTAAGTACTATAATGTTCAGGAAACTAGAGAAAACTTGAATACATGCAGAAAGCATGGAGATTAATAAGTAAACAGTGACTGCAATAAACACACAGAGTCCTGCATAAGCATGAGACTAAAAGGGATTCATTCAGAGGGGAGACCCCAATTAACAGTGTGTGTTTGTGTATGTACCCATGTGAATGCTGGTATGTTGAGGGGTGGGGTCTTGTTACTGACAGTTTCTTTGAAGGTCTTGTGAAGGTGCATTCTTGTACTCTTGTGTGAGGAAAGGGTGTGTGTTCATGATGTAGATGGAGTGTTTTTCTGTGCTGTATTCATTAAGAAAGAGCTTTTCTCTGAAAGAGGCTCTGCCTCCAAAAAATTCTTTTTCTACCAATGAGTGTTATCCATCATTTTGGCCAGTAGGTTGAACTATGGCTCTGACCTGACCTTTGGACTGGTACTCACAGGGACTGTTTGAAACTATTCCGGAAAATCTCCTTTAACTTTCACCTACAGCAAACACACTATGTGAGGCACAGAATCTGCATTGTCAATCCAACTCCCACGAGTGAAACACAAGTTGTTTCAGGGGCTGGATCTTCTGAGGGGCGTGGCAACGAGGATGGTTCCTTTTGAGAACCTGCAGGCAGGCCTGAACCTCTCAAAATAAAGTAATCTAATACTAAAGGTGCACTAGGATGCACCTAATTTCCAAATGTGTCTCCTGATAATTGCCGTTGAATGTCAGTATCTACATCAATATGTAGATACTACATCAATGAGAAACAGGGACAAGTTGTATGATATCTGAGTTTGACGCTGCAGGCTGGAATCACAGAGTAACTCACAGTTCCATACGATAATGTCACTTTATGCTGCCAATAATAATGGTGGTGTTGTGATACAAAGATTGTCATTTTTTAATTCATTGCAAGATGTCAGTGTCAGTTTCACAGACTTTAAAAAACCGAGACTAAACAGTGTACAAAAAGAGGAGTCTTAGCTGAGTGCCCACTGCCATAAGAAGAGAGAATAGTGATGATATACTGTATGTCATGAAGCAGTGACTCTGGTCAATTTTAGATTTTTAAATGCAGACTTGGGGACACAGTTGTTTTGAGATTAATCTGAGATCCTGACCTGCGGGGGCTCTCCACACATCATATCCCAGGTCCCATAGTGTCCCTTGGCTTGCCTATGAAGTCTCACAGTGTCAGTGAAGGCGGGCGTCTGAACAGTGCAGTCCTCTGACAGACCTGTTAGGGGCAGAGAGCAAGTATTAGAGAAGTAAGACCTCTTTCTCCTTCTTTCTTTAAAAAAGGAGGACGCAATTGGCTGAAAGTTGAAACAATCTGTGTAGCAAGAAGCTAGCAGCTTTTTTGCATTGCATGTTTTCTTTGTATTGACACAAGGTCTCAGAATACTTTGCGGTGACTAAATTAGTATTTACTTGGCATGAGATGAACAAACATGGACGTTCATTGGCTTCTGAAGATCCCCAAGCTAACAACAATTACAATAACATCTGAGTCACTTTTGTGAGACAGTCTGGAAGTATAGTTTTATCCAGCAATAAAGTCATCCACAGTTGCTGTAGTGCAGGACATCACGTGCGCACTCAGCCTGTGCGACACACAGCTGTGTCATTGCTCAAAACAGGAAGAATTTGACTTGTTGGAGGACAGATTTCATGTGGTTGCTATGGTTACAGCCCCTCCCGACTGACAGGACAATAGAGGAGGATCACAAAGCACTCACACACACACATGCACAAAATGCATGTGTTTTTAGGAAGTTGCCTCTTGTCATGTGGTAGTGTTTAAGTGATAAAAATACATTACTAGCTAAAGAGCTGCCTCTCTCCCTCTGAAGGCCACAGCACTGAGAGACGCTGAGCGCTGAAAGTCATACACTCCCCTCAAAAGAGCATAAACAGGTGTATGGAACAAAACACCCCTATTATTAGCAGTTTGCCCATCAGAGCGCTTCCTCTTTCAAGGGAGAGATTGATGCTTTAACAACAAGAGTCACTCATTCTGTGGCACAGATGTGTAATTTAAGGATTAGTTGGCTGTTTTTTCACTCAACCTTTATTGAAATGTTGCTAAGGCTTTACTGAGTAGTTTAGAGCTTCAAAAATCTTTGTTCACAACGTTGACATTGGAATTCTAAATTAATGTTGTATTGGGTTTGGCTGTTGCCTGAATGGAGGCTTTAAGTGTTGTTGGGTGGAGTAGAGGGACAGGTGGCTGCTGATGATGGTTGTCCCTGCAAAAGAGACCGGAGCTTCTAGAAGAATGAACACCCTGAGTCTTATTATGATCTCCCTTGATCAGAGGCTGTTTGCTGAAAGCTGAAAATTTATTTCTTGAACTTTTGGGACTAAAAAAGTGGATTTTTCTTCCCTTCAACCTGTTTGTTGATCAGAACCAGGAAAGAAAATGTATTTCACTTCATGACTGTGCAGAGAGGAGAGGAGAAAAAGAAGAGAGTGAATGAAATTGACAGTAAGAACAGGGGTCTGATGAGCGTTATGTTCACTCAGAGGCTGAATTAAAAACAAACAAACTCACCCTCTGTGCAAAATGTGATGACAGACATTCAAATCTACATTTTAAAAACTCAATAGAAGATTTGAATGTAAAAATATGATATTCAGTACCACCACAAAAATAGTTTATTATCTGCATGTTAGTCAATAATTAACAACTAGACAACTTGAAGAATAGAAGCAATGTCTATTTAAAGAACATTTATCCAGCTTAGTGGAACTCAACCCCTACACATGGTTAGTGCTGTACTTTTCAGAATTCCCAATCAGATATTTCCATGTTTTGAAGGTGAAATTTAGAACCTTTGCTACAGGAGAAGTAGATATACAACAATGATATTAATTTATGCCCTAAAACCACTGAAGCAACTGTTTGGTGAGGCTGTTCTGGACATTACTGCATTCACTCTTGCTTTCTTCTGAGGCTTCTAGAGGCTTATTCCTCATGAGGTGCCAACACACGAGGAACATGAATATGGTAGTTTTCTGTACTGCATCACTGATGAATGGTTGGTTTGGCTCGTACAATAGAGTAATGATCTGTAAAGTCTGTTATACAAAAGCATCAGTGCACAATGTGCGTGCTTTTATTGCCTGGATGTCTATCTGTTTTGTCTGGGGCAGTAAGTCTGTGACTCAGAGGAGGCTGACAAAGACAGGATGTGACCAAGGAGTGAAGAGGGGGAGCAGCTGAGCCAGACAGGAAGCCGTCTCTGCTCCCATTTCACTAACTCTTTGCTGACAGGCTGAGGGCCGGTGTGTTAGCTTGTTTTGGCACAAGTTTGCATGAGAATTCACTGGACACTAAGGCGAGAGGCACAGTGGGAAAATAACGGCACAGACATCATTTGAAGGTCAAATGCAGAGAAAAGTGTCTGAGAGACACAGCAGCAGGCGGGTTTATGGTTTAACAGCCTTTTATCAGACAGCTCAAGACCTAAAACTGATAATGTGCATGTAAACAATAGCCACACAGGCTTCTGGGTTGGTCTTAACCAACCACTTAACCAACCAGTTCCTATGAACATAATTTATTTGGATGGTTTCACGTGGTATTTTACTTTCTGTGCATGATTGATAGTTGCATAGGCGGAATCCACAGATGTTTATTGTGTTAACATGATCTGATATTTACTTGCTCGTAGCTGAGTTTAGAGCAACACATCCTCAACCAAAAGCTTGAGACACACAACTTGCCTGTTGTTTGATTGACAGCTAACAAATATTCAACATCAGACCTGCCAACTAGTTCACTTTTGAGCCTTTGGGTGGGATTAATAGTAAAAGTAAATAAGTTTTATTTAACCCTTGCTACAGGTTGGGAACTGAGAGGCCACAGCATTGAGTCTTGGTGGTCGACTGATTTACTGGATGTTATATAATATGTTTTTGAACAATGTACAAATTTCACTATTTTAGATACTTAAAAGGCAGATGGGACAAGAATGAATCAGTAATCTGGAGTCATTTATGACAAAGGCCATGGCCAGATCATCATGTGAAATGTCTGAAAGTAAATTCTCCTGCATTCCCAGCTTGTTGCTCACAGAAGAAATTTCCTCTGTGTGGAGTGAAAAAGGAAAATATTTTTTGACAATCTTCCAGGCCTCTAAACCGCTACACATTCTCCATGTGTCTGAACCATGCTAGATCAAGGGACAGATTACAGTTTCTCTGCCTTGAGTGTGTGTGTGTGTGTGTGTGTGTGTGTGTGTGTTTGTGTGTGTGTGTGAGGGAAAGTGTGTTCGTGCTGCGTATAAATAGAACATGTGGCAGCACTTAGCACAGCCTCTTTATTTGAGGCATTTCCCTGCCTGCCTTGCTCACCACACTCTGGATGGTGGGAATTTAGCAGCAGCCATGGAGGAGCTGCCAGGCCTTCACATGCATCAATGTGTGTGTATGTTTCTCTGGTTAAATATATATGAAAATTTTGAAACCCATTAAGCATTTGAATGTTCAATATGAGCAGATTAGATGTAAAGACCACCTGCTTTTACATTATTACTAACACTTCCTTCAAACCTTCACACTGTGGCTGCCTTTGCTGCAACATGCATGCGTAGGATTTCACCATGATACCAGTCAAGCCCGCAATACAATCAACACTCACTGAAACGCCAACATCGGCCGCAGACACCACAAACACATGACTGAATAGGTACTAACATGTAATTTTTGCTTTTACTATGTACCTGAAAGAATTCTGAACATGCTGTATTAGTGTTTCATTGATTTTACTAAACTGTATGTTGGTTACGACTCCAAAGATACATACATATCAGAATTCTTAATCATAAAGCTCACTAAGAAGAACCCTGTTTGGCTACCACAAAGCTTCAGTGGAAATGTTCTCTTGTTGTCCTTTAAAAGTGCTCATTGCAAGTTTCTCCTTGCTGAGTTGAATTAGTCGGAGGTCTGATCAGAGCAGAGGGCTGATGACTGCTTTTAAAGCCTGTGGAGGTGGAGTGTTGGCTGTGATTGATGGTTCTCTGCAATGGCCCAGCAGCAGGATGGAGCAGCCTCTGACTACTAATGTGATACATCAGCCTGGGTGGTCAAGTAGAAAAAATTAAACCCTTAATAAGGGCTGAGGCTAATGATTGTTTGATTAAGATAAGGAGCCAAAAATATAAGATGAACCTTTATTAATCAACATTTATTATCAATAATGAAAATGATTAAAATTTTAAGATTAAAAAAAAATTCTAAGATTTGAGAGCCTAAGATGATGTCATCATATTGTTTGTTTTGCTCGACTAAAACCAAATGATATTTAAAGCTGCACTATAGAACTTATTTACAGGCCAATAAACAAACAATGAGACGGAGCTCTTGATACAAACAGCACTGTGCAAAAGCTAATATGAAGCTAAGATGTGCTTTAAATCATTATGTTTACATCTGTAATGTCTACTAGAACACAGATGAGCAAACAGTTCAAATGGCTTATCTCTACTATATAACCAAAACTTAAAAAGTCACATTGAATGCCTTTATAATAATGATATTGAATAAAGAGCAGCTTATTCTCAGATGCTAAAGACTGGAATTGTTTGTGGGTTAACTTCAAAAAAGACTTCTGCTAGTAATTCTTCATAAAACTTGCTGATTAATATTCTGTCAATCAGCCACTTCATAAATGAGTTGCCTCAGGACTTAAACATCTTCATGTTTGTTTGCTAGTTTGTTATGAACCCTAAGCTTAATCATGGCGTTTTTAGATCACTGGCTACTCTCTGAGTTGTGTGCAGCTTTATGGAAAATATCAGTTGGTGCCTACTGTGTCCAGTTTCAGTCATTATAACATTTGACTCACCAAGGTTGATTATAGAGGTGAAGGGACATGGTGACGCCAATCTGGTTTACGAAACTTTACAAAGGTCAAGTACCAAGTGGAGCAGTTCCATTTTAATATCTATCATTCCACCTAAACTACTGTACTTCTTTTAAAGTGTAAACAAAAGGAAACAGACTGTCTGTTATACATGTCCATTAGATTTTGAAGGTCATCCAAGTTCAACTCTAACCTGTCATAGTTGCCATAATACGTGTGTGGTTTCAGAATGCGCTGAATGACTGTGAATCCACTAAGAGCCAGGATTTTGTGTCTTTTACAGCCTAAACTCTGTGGTGTGAACAGTCAGGCTGACATGGCGACCATTTTGATATGCTGCAGCTTTGTGTGGTGCAAAATTGTGCAATGAGGTTAACTGTTAACTGAGCTGATTAACAGGATGCTTTGCAAATCACCCTGTTAAGTCGATGCAAAGCAGCAGCTGATAAATTTATTACAGAGTCACTCAGGATGAAACAACAGGATGCTTGACTGGATTCAAATGAGTCTTTAGTGTATCAGTGGGAATATTTAACCTGTGGGTTTTACTTATCAAAGCCAACTGAATAGAGCTGGTGTTCAGCTTAGGGGCTGCTTTGCATGATGGTTAAGTGCCGCTAGTTATTTTTCATGGGCACTGCAGCATTTTGTGCACTATGGCTGACTTTCACCATGTGAAAAGCCTCAGTTGGCTTTTACATCTACACAGAAGTACTAATAACAATTTAATATTAAAAAAGTGATAATTCCAAAGTTGCACCCATCAAAGCATATTCAACAAGTGTTATGTGTGTGTTTGTTTATGAGTCCATTGAGTAAAATGAAACTGCAGGGAGGGCAGGGGTCGCACTGTAAAACCATTTATCACAGGAAAAGTCTTTCACTGGTTCTGGCTCTCCTCAAGGCACCAACATGACAGAGGTGAGACAGGGCGTGTTAACGCAGGCCGAAAACATGAATGCCAATCCAAACTGACACCAGCCACGGCAACAGTAAAACAGCAACACGCTCTGTTCCTTGCAACATATTCCTGGAGCCCTGCCTCACAGCTGGAATGCACGGCAGGAGCTCTGGTGTTTACTGAGCATGCCCAAACAGGTAGTGCTGGGAAGTGAAGGGAGAGCTGGACTGGATACAGACAGAGGCTGATTTTGTTTAACATGCAAAAAAAAAAATTAGCGTTAAAATTAGTGTTCGGTTTCCTTAATTCAGGGTTTGCAGTCTATTTTTCCAAACACAAACTATTAACAGAAAGGTGCCATTGCTGTCATGTGTGGTTAAGCAGAACGCTTTCATACAATACAGTTAATTGGCATAGCAGTTGACTAAGTGGCTGAATCAGGTTGAGCAACTTTGACAGCCTGGTTATGAGCTTAGAACCGGAGTGTTGTCTCATTATTTGTTTCTTAGTGTATGAAGTTTAAACATATTGTTCATCATCAGGATGTTTAGGATTAACCTCACAATGACACATTTATACAAAAATTTCTGTAGGTGCTGAGTGATGCGCCAGACTTCGTAATTACAGTCATTCCTTGTGCAGAACAATTCCTAAAAGCATCCATATTTCAGCCATGCATTAGCTCTCACATGAGGAACACTACTAAAGTCCAAAGACTCAAACAACACAAACATTATTAGAATTATGAGTAAACACTCACAGGCATGGTAAAGTACATACTTAGGTACAATATGCCTAAGAACAAGGGTCAGATAAGGTAAAGTCTTATTTTGGGTTAAACCTTCCTCACTGTAAAGAATGTTGACACTGGGCTTTATGAGCCAACATTTCTGAAACCTAATTTATACTTCAGCATTGAGGAGCCAACAGAGTAGCATATGAGAGTGCACTACTATTATATTGTAAATCCTTACTTGTTGTCAGGATTTATACATGCTTTTGCACTGTTGTGTCTGCATCCCTCTGCAACTCCAAAATGCTGTTTGATGCTGTTTAATGATGGGTTTTTGTATTAAGTTTCTTTGTGCATCTTTTAAACAATAGCAACAGGAAGTGAGCAGATTAAATTGAAGTTGGAGATGATAAATGTTGAACAACTGTTACTTATACTGAAAGCACTGCAACACAGATAAGAGTGTGAGCGTTGGAGATGATGGTATGTGCGACTGCAAAAAGGAAGGGCGAAAAAAGTGAATTTTCTGTTTGTCTAGGAACTGAGAGGAAGGGACAAGGAGAGGCATTTCAGTTTCAGTTGCTACTCATGCATCCTGCTAGGTGCACGTCAGGCTATGCTGTACCTTCACCATCCCTATGGCTTAAATTATATGCATAGGCATGAATAAGCATTTAGTATATTAAGTTATTATTTAGGATTATTCCCTAAAGTTAAACAACATTTTTTTAGCATAATGACTTTGTCTTAAGTGATGTATTTAAAGGATACAGTTAAAGTTTTGTAAGACATTTGTTAATAATTTACATAAAGGGGCATTTAGGTGCCATAATGTGAATATGTTGACACATCTTTACAGAAGTGTCTGTATGTGGATTTATTTGCAATCAAATTAAATTTTATGCATCCAAGATTCAATGATTCCTGTGATGGAAAAACTTAAAAAAAAGAATTGAAGATAATCAGTTTCATTATTATGTAGGTTTTTAATTTGTTTAAGAGCCTTTATAAACAACAAACTTTTGATCTACAATCCACGACTTCTGTGAACAGCACCTGCCTTTGCAGCCAGCAGGATCCAAACAAGCCCAATCACGTCACTGCAGCAGCCATTTGTTTATCACTAAATCTCTGTCGTTTTGTACTTTTTTATCTCACTTTCCCAAAGGTTCCCATTCATTTGGCCTCACTCTGCCTCATCTAAATAAAGCTCACTAATTGTGAGATCATACACTCATCACCTGCGTGCATGCTGGCTCTCCTTAAAAAAAAGGCAGTAAATGAACACCCAAAATTAAAAATTTAATACATTCTACCTTTCAATTAAAACTTAATGTAGAACTTAGAAGGTCAACCTTTCATGTGGCAAACAAGATGTGGAAGCAGGCCAGTCATGTGCACCGCTTTTTATTCTACTATACAAAGACAAAGGTGTTGTTCAAAGTTGTCTTGCCGAGCTGAGATATAGTATGACATCATGGCAAAAAAATTGATTTCATTGTGTTTGCACAACCTCGGCATGTCTCTGCATCTGTGTCTCAACACAATGACACATGAGTCATGTCAGCACAAGAAGAGACATTTTTTTATATGAGAACAAGAGTAGTTTGCTTTTTGATGAGAACGTCAAGTAAAAAGCCTGAGATTTAAGAAGTTTCTGGACATTATTTGTCACAGTTAGCATCTACTGTGCCATTCTTTCATGACATTCAGATGAACAACACTTTTTAACAATGTTTACAATAAAATTCTATAAGGCAGGTGAAGAGATTAGAACCCTACTTAATGACTATTTTAAATACTGATTAATCCATCTTTTACCTGTTTGATTGGTCCACTCAACACAATTTTTCTCAGTCCAGTGTGACATCTTCAAAATGCTTGTCTTGTCTGACCAACATTTCAAAAACCAAAGTTATTTAACCTACAACAATTTACAGCAGTGAAAAGCAGCAAAGCCAAAGCATAGATATAGCTTTGTTTGATAAAAAAATAATCAGTTGCAATAGATTGATTAATGGTTTTTAAGCACAAGACAGAATTATTCTCTCTAATGCTGATTTTATTGCGAAACAAATGGACAAATAGTTGAGTTTGAATCAGCAGCCAACAGCAGAATCATTTAGTTAAAAACACAGCAAGCCTCTCACTAATTATGATCCAAAATGAAACCAGAAATGAAAACCTGTCTTAATTATAACTCTGGTTTCTGTCCTCATACATTATTTGAGTCATGCAGATTGTCTGTCTGGACTGTAAAATGACAAACATTCATAGCTCTGAAGTGACAACGGCACCAAGTCACACTGTAACCAAGATCACGTTAAAAACAACACACACACACATCATCACTGCACCATCTCAGATTCAAAGCTTACTCAGATGGCATGTAAAGGCTTCAAACTGTGACACAAAATCACACACACCCTCCTCCGGACCGCCAACAATGGTAGAGATGCGGAGAGAGTCACTAATTGTCCAGGGTGGAGCACAGAGAGAAAAACACTGCTGCTCTACATGGACTGTAAACTCTGACAAGCTGTTTTTTTTTTAGTTCTTATCTCTGTACTCATCTCAGTTTTCAATGAATAATCTGAATATATTAACTCAACATCGCCAGGTAAATTTCTAGCAGTGCTGCCTCATTTGACCTCAGCAGGAGTTGTGTGTATTGTTACCGTTGTTACAGTGTCTGACGCAGTCCTGGAGCACAGCATGCCACTTCTTCTGCTCCTTCTCTGTCGTCACGCAGAAGTAGTGATGGCGGGCATATGGGTGCCACAGGATGAGGGGGAACTGGGTCACACACTTAATGAACGGACTACTGCTCACTTTGGCCTTAATACCTGCAGCAAGTTACGTGACAGAGCAAGAATAAGACACTGAAAGACTTATAGTAATACAACGAGAGTTATACAAAGACAGATTTTTATCATTTTAAGCCTTAATTTTAGATTGATAACTCTTGCTGACATTATAGCAAAAAAAAACCTCACACTGATCAAATACATTTAAGTAAAAGTGAGACATTCATAGGGGTGTAAGAAATAATAAAGAAAAAAATAAGATTGCACATAAAAATTACGGGTTGATGCCCCCTAACACAGAAAAGTAATAATAATAATAATAAAACACAGTCTGATGCATGGTCTCTGCAGATACAGACATTGTCACACACATCTACTGGGCCATCAGTGATAATTCAGGGGTGATGCTGATGCTTTAGCCACACATAGACATATTTTGACTTTTGCTAAGGCCTAGTCCCCTTACACAAGTTTTTTTTTTTTTTGCGTTTTCAATTGAAGCACTGTCATGAACATGCCTTACCAATGAGTAGTTATACAACCCTAAAGCTTATTGGCCAATCAGATACCTGAAAAAAGCCTCAACAGGTAGACTAACTGCTACCAGAGGTCTGAGTGGTTCTCATCTAAAACTTGCAACGTTTGTGGCTCAGACTGTGTTGTGGGAGTTTTGCATTATGTAACTTCTGTTGCATATTATGACGCCTCTGTTCCTCAATATAGTGAAAGAGTAACTATACATGTATGTGTAAACACGTAAAAATTCCTGTTAGCAAGGCTAGCGCCAGCACTCTATCACCTCATGTAAAGAAAGAGGAAAAGGGCACACACTCTGACGTCAAACACATGAGGTAATGGCACACAACCTGTCCAAGTCTACAAATTAACACTGCAAATGGAGTTTTTGAACATCTTCACCCTGGCCAGAGTTTTCCAAAAGATCCATTTTTAGTGACCTAAAACTGTTGTGTGTGGAAACGCATAAAAAAAGCTATTTTGGAAATAGCCTTACGTGTGTATGTGTGGACAAGGCCTGATGCTTTTGGAAATATATCCAGACATATATAGTGGTGGACTGTTTTCCTTGGCAGAGGTCTGTGTTCTCCAAGTGCCCTTCTAATCTGTTTTGTTATATTGATTTTTGCACATATTCATTACTTTCTCATTACTGTCTGTCCTTTTCCTACCTGGCAGGCTGGTATTAATCAGCTCAATGTATTCCTCCATTGAGGTCAGCGCCTTGTACCCAGCACAGTTGATGGTTAGTTTTGGGTGGAGTCCTCGTTCATGTGCCTGTTAGAGAAATGGTTAATATACTGAAGTGGTTTAAACACAAGTGCCTAAACCACAGAGTCTAATAGCTGTTCAGTCCAGTAAGAAGTGCACGTACGGTTTTGCTCTCATGGAGGTTGATGGTGTAGCTGTTTGGCACGGATACAAAGCGATTCCTCCACTTCCGATTCTCCTCCAGATACTGAAACAGACCCCCTGAGAAGATGGAACGGCCTGCAAGAGGATCCTGAAAAATCAAAAAAACAGCAGTGAAGCATAATGCATTGATATTTTGCAAATTGGATATTTAACAAGGGTTTCATTACCCTTACAATTTAATAACAGCTTCAGTTACATCTCCCTTAACTATGAAAGAGACCTGAAGCTTATTTAGTATTTCTAAATATACAGGGGATGGATATTTTTGTTAAGGATTAACCAAGGATACAAACCACCCACTTTGTTTTCAGACTTCCTGTCTTGGATCAAAAAGTACTTTAACTGATGTTGCTCAGAGAGGAAGGAAAAATCGAAAGAGACACGAAGGAGTAGCAGAGTAGAAATGTAAACAGCTGCTCCTGTTAGAAAACTGGATTTGTGGCTGTAGATTTGTCAGATTGTTTATCTGTTGATTTTGTGAGCATGAGAGGGTCACTTGTGTGCTTTAGCCAGCTGTGAGGTCACCCAGGTCCAGACCTCTGTGACTGTTTGATGAATGAACATGTGACCATACCTGTATTTATAAGGTTGCTCATCAAAGCATCACAGCACTTTCTCCTAATTAGCCTAAATGAGTCATTCATAACTGAAAAGGCCATTCATATCTACATCAAGTAAAAGACAGAGGTGTGCTATTTTTTTTCTTAAGTTACTTGCTACTCAAGTAATTTTTTCAGTAAATACTTTCAGCCTCTGACTCAAGTAGTTATTTTGATGGCAACTTTTACATCTATTTCAGTATTTTTTTTTTCCAAAGGAACAGTACTTTTACTTCAGCAAAGTAAAAGTACATAAGCTACTCTACCCCACTGTCTGTCTGCATCTGAATGATGTGACAGCATTTGAAACTGACAGCTATCAACAAGACAACTATCTGTGCAGGAGAGATTACATGAAAATCAGAGGAGAGCACAGAGAAAAAGGAGTCACTTTACACCCTTTTAATCCTGTGAAATGATAGAATGAGGTCAGACAGAGTCAGGTTTTAACAGATGCAGGTCATTGATAAAAAACATATGAAACACTGATCACCACAGAAATGTTTGGTCAGCTTAGAAAAAAAGTAATAATTAAATATGTTCGAAAAGCACATGAAATGCAAATGTCTCTACAGTAATTATGTAAAGTAGTGAGGTAGGTATTGTTGGTGGTGCAAATTTTATATTTATCATAGTGCATATTGTTGGACCGCTGAACACCAATACATTTACAGATAAGAAAATGGCACTATTGTTTCTTGTATGTATGTGGAGTACGTGTTTGCATAGTGTTTATTCACACATGCATAATTTTGCGTTCCTGCTATAAGCACATATGAGCAGCTGGCCTCCACAGTGAAGGGTGCAGATGAACTGACATTATAGAATTCCAAACAGCATCTCTGTTCATGTGTGAAATGTGCTCCACTTCCCCTTTAGTTAGTGAAGACGTGAACAAAAGTGGGACCTCCAGTTACCAAAAAGATGAGAAATAAAAATAACTACTGAGTGGCAAAGCAGAGGCCTCGCTTGTTAGGCAGTGACCTCATGAATGAGTGCATTCATGCTTAATGTCTAACATCAAAGCCTCACACCGCCTATAATGAAGTTTATGTTTTGTATTTATTTGTTATTTCTTTGTAATTATTTTGAAAGAAATTACAGTGTGAATTTTAGTCATTAGATACCAGGAACATCTTATAAAGATGGCAGAAAGGAAACTGGACTAACCTAACTTTGCAACATTTCATAGCTTAATTTTAGCTTACATTTCATTTTCATAGTTCAGCAAAATTTGATCATGAGAGCCATATTTCTTATTTTCCCCAAATGGGCCAAATTTATTTGGTGATGAGTAAAATTATTCTCCAAGGTGTCTGGAGTAGTTCACAGGTGAACTTCCTGTTTTGACTTTGACCTGTTGGCCTTGTTGTAGCACAGTACACACACACATAAACAGGCCAATGAAATCTAATTATTATTTCAACAATCGAGTGTATTGTTGCCTGCTGGTAGAGACATCATGCATTACTTAATAAGCTGTTGATGTGATTACATACTGCAACTGCCACTTATCTACTCTGTCCCCGAAAATTAGCAAGCTAGCTCAATTATTAGCATCTAGTGAGCTAGTGCTAGTTCATAGAAACTGAAAGTTTTAGAAAAGGAAAAGTTGTGACTAGCCGACTAACAGCCCAGCTGACAAAAGCTCAGCTAAAAAAAATTCTTGGTCAAGTAAAACTCACAAGTATAAGGCAATCATACAGTCTGGATGTGAATGTTGATGTTGCATGTTACAGGCTATATGCTAATGTTTTTTGAGGGGATTTAATGTGGAAACATTCAGGAACCCCTGATGGAAGGGCTTTTAAAAGATGGGCTTTCGATGCTCAAATTAAACTGCTAGTTTGTTCACAACTCATCTGATTGTTTGTGTTTGTTGGCCTGTTGGACTTTGTTGTAATTTCAGGAATGCTTTGGCGAGTACAATATTATCATAATTGATATAAAGGCTGAGTCCACCTTATCTTTATAATCAATATAACTCTGCACTTGCCTTTCTGTGAAGCAGCTGCGACTGCTTTCCTCCTCCTCCTTCTATCTCAAAGCGGACACTGTTGAAGAGAGCGACTGCGTACTGCTGCTCGTACACATCACCAAACTCCTTCATCACATCTCTGGTCCGAGCTGCAAGAGAAAACACACATAAACACAGAGAGACACAAGATCAAGAAAAATCCATATTTAAAATAACCAAAAAACTACAGCTTCACATAAATTAAAGGGGTAAAAAATGAGCACAATCCTTCAGTGAACAGTAATAAGGAAATATTGAGTATAAGAGTTTACACTTTTTTTGGTTCAAACAACGCAAGTTGGTAGAAAACAGGTGGAGCGCTTTAAAAAAATTTACAACCAGGCAAACTTGACAAAGTCTTGCATGGCTGAATTCCACAACAAAATGAGCATTTAAAACATATCAGTATTGCCATTTGAATTTCTGGGTCAAATATTAGCTGAGTGTAGATGGGAGCTGCAGTTCACCTGTGAAGACTTATTGTCTCACTGAGTCTGACCACGTCCAAAGGCCACAACCGGCACGGCTGTACTTTTATGAAAAGTACCATATAATCAAATTTAAAGTGGTGCTTTAAAATAATAAGCATAGTGACTCTTCTGTAGCGCTCAACAAAAGAGAGGCCTATCACGTATTATCAGCAGAGTTCACCTCATACCGTGGCTGTCTGGCACAGCTCTGTCATTGAGAAGGAAAGCTTTAGCTTAGTTAAAATAAAACTGCAATCAAGAGTTTTAAATGTGATCACTGTTTGGTTGGTAAATAAGTCATTTTTGATTACACACCTCTAAATATTCTCAAGTTTAAAATGACCTTTTCAGTCATGCATATATATGTTAAATGTTTTGTTTCTTCACCATTTAATTGCAATATTATTACATCATATATATGTATATATATATGTGTGTGTGTGTGTGTGTGTGTGTGTGTGTGTAATATTTAATGATATTTATGATGATTAACTTAACATCTTTGGATGTTCTGTACTCTTGGTTGGACAAAAGTAGTCTGATGACGTCATCTTTGAAATCATGATAGTCAATATTTTTGCATTGTTTTCAGATACAACTAAATTGTTGGAGTGTAAGCACAGAGTCTTTCCATGAGTATCAATTATGTTGAATCAATATTTTGCTGTGCTGCACTGATCCTTTCCACATAATGACTCAGCATTTCTTTCCTCTGTCTACAAGAGCATGAGAGGACACGAGCTTTTCCCACGTTCCACTGTTGGAAGAGTCAGTTAGGGAGCTGATCAGCGTGTTTGGCTCAGTCAGCAGCAGACAGTGTTGACTATGATCTGTTTATGGAAGGAACAACACAGGAAAGAGGGAGCAGGCCTGCAGTGGGAGAGCAGGAAGGAAAGAGCTGACAGCACAGGATAGACAGGGACAGAAAGTGGAGGAGACTGGGGACAGGGGGACATGTATTTATTAAAAAAACACTGTCATACTGGGAGGGGATGGGATAACAAGTTAAATCAAATATAAAGCAAGACTGTAAGACGGCAAAAAAAAAAAGCCTGCTAAAACTGGGGCTCACTTTCAATTCTATTTTTTTGTGATTGACCAAAATGTGAAACCTGAGATTTGTACGCGATTGGGTGCTGATTTTTTTGGTCAATTAAACTTTCCGACAATTTATTTAAAGTTAATGCATCAACAGCCATCTGCACCATTCACCTTTCCAGAGAAAAAGCAGACCATCTCTGTTTTCTTCAAAACTGAGCTTCTAAACTGAAATTACTAGGCTCAAAATAATTAACCAATATCTGCTCCAGATATCAAAATTATATCCAGCGTAAAAAGTTCACTGATTAGAATATTCATAACATACTTTCTAAAGGCAAAAGACACATTAAATCTCTAGTATTTGCCTCTCTGTGTCTACATTCAACATTTTAGCACCGTTTAAATTCTATATAGGAGTCAAATGTGTTCTGTATAAACAGGGTTGTAGTCTAGTTTAATCTGTGGTGTAGGAGTTTAAGAGGGTATGGCAGCATAATTAACTTTGACTGAAAGACTTGAAAGTGAGCTGAACTTCAGACGCCTGAGTGAAAACCAGGAATCCTAACTGCTGCACCATAAGGGACCTTTACATTAAGAAAGCTTCTTACAAAGCTTAAGCTTTATTTTCTGAACCGTCAATTAAGATGTAGTGAAATGATTTGGATCACCAGCACTGAAAAAAGTCTCAAGAGTTTTAAGAAATCGCTCTGCAAGTGGTGCTAAAATGTTACATACAGCTTCCTTAATCCTTAATGAGATTATTTTTTAGTCTTTCCACATTTGATACCTCTTTTATATGGTTCCTGTGAAAAACAAGACACAGTATAAACACCAGATATTGCTTTTTCCTTTGTGCAAAAGATTAAAAAGATCAAATCCTCAAGCACTTGAGGAACTCTGTATTTTCTGGCTTTAAATAAAGATGTCACTTTTTTAATTGTTACTCTTAGATAAAACTCTGTCTAGTGTAAATTTCCACAGGAGAACTGCTGGCTGAGAGGGCCTCCATTGCTAATGTGCAGAGATCGGTACTTTCCACTTGTTGTCTTGCCTTGCCAAAGTCAGCAGACTGGATAACTACGTGGAGAGCCTTTTGGGCACTTGGAAATTGGAAATTGGAAACAAAGACCACATCATAAATAACACACTCAACCCTCTGTTTCAACCAGTGCAGGCATGCAAAAAGGTTCTGTTACAGCCGTCCATCTACCCAATCAGTTACTATTATCTGTTGCTCTTTAGTTAAAGAGCAATTTTCCAAAAAAAAAAAATTCCAATGTTCATGTAGGGACTACTGGTGCCTTGGAAAACAATATTATGGGCTACTATAAGTCATCCCGCCTCATCTGGCCATACCATAACATTTTCCTAGGGGCAGCACTGCCCCTCTCCCCAGTTACACTTTCCAACTTCTCCTGGAAGATATCAAGGTGGTCAAAATTAGATAAATGACATAATTAATCCTGTCAGTGTATTCTAGATCTTCCAGAGTCTCCTACATGCCCTGAAACAAAAATAAGGGAACATCCTGATCAGATACCTGGACCATCTCAGCTGGCTACTTCTGACATGAATCACAAGGCAATTCTTCTTCAGTCTCCCTCTAGATGAGCTCCTCATGCTTCCTCTAAGAGTGAGCCCAGCAAACCTGTAAAGGAAACTCACTTTGGCTGCTTGTTTCTATGATGTCACTCTTCTGGTCAGTACCTAAAGATCATGACTACAGGTGACTGTTGGAACATAGATTGACTAGTTAAGAACAAGCTTTGCCTCCAGACTCAGTTGCCTCATTACCACAGAGGTCTAGTGCAACGTCCACATTACTGCTGAGACTGCACCAGTCCATCTGTCATTTCCATGCTCCTTTTTAGCCTCAATTACCAACAGGACAGACAGACACACAGACAGACAGAAAGGACCATACTCCCAACCCACAGGGAAAATCGAGTGTTTTCCAGCAGAGAACCTTAGCCTCACACTTGGAGGTGCTGACTCTCATGTTGACTGCTTAAAGCTGGACTGCAAACCACTCCATGGCGTGGTAAAGGTCATGGCCAGATGCAACCAACAGAGCCACATCATTTGTAAATAGCAGAGAAGCAATCCTGAGGTCACAGAACTGTACGCTCTCCTCCCTCCAGCTGTGCCTTGAGATTCTTTCCACGCAAATCACAAACAGAATTGTTGAAATGGGACAACCTCTGTTGGAGCCAAAAACCAAATGAAATATGTTTGACTTCCTGAACAGGGAACAAACACAGCTCTCACACCATTGACACTTCAAACAGAATCTCCCTGAAGAACATGGTTGTAAGTAGGGATGCACAACAGGGATACAGACATGGATGGATGGATAACTATCTGCCTCTCATACCTGTGGTTTGTGTGGACATGATGGTAACGAAGTCTAAGATGTAGTAAGCAAAGATGGATGATTTTAGATTCAAAAGTTTTGTCCTAATCATATCTACCTCACATAACTTTTTTTTTTTGAGACCTTTGCAAAACGTGTTGCAAAGTGCAGTCATGCTGTCTTCATCTAAACTTATAAGAAAAAACAAACAACCAAGCAACCAACAAAACAAACAAACAAAAAAAAAAACACCCCAACTAGTCAACTGTTTCAACTCTGGGACAAAATCTGTGTTGCAACCCCTCGATCTGAGATTCAGTATTCTCTCTTTGCATGCAGAAGTATAAAACTCATTACCTCACTGAAGGTTTGTTTGTTTGTTATTAATGCAGCATTACATAACTATTTGACCTTAAAGTAGCAGCTTCTATAACACTATACTACACTACATCTCACACACCAACAGCTAGCTCTGATTTTGGTAAAACTGGGTTGTACTTTATCGAGGAAATGCTCTCAGTTTTTTACTTATGTTCTCTGGCTGCTCTGCTCAATTCTCTGAGATTTAGGTGAAGTTTTACTTGAAACAAAAGTAACTTGTAGTTGCTAGTTAGTTTTATTAGCTATGAGCCAAGTCAGTCCGATTCAAAAGAGGTTTAGCCAATGAACGTTACAATCAGGTGTTTGGCAGCGTGTTGTTGTTGACATGTTGCTGCTCTGAGTTGTGTGCCATGCTTGTGCAAACTTTGACGCTGACTATCACAGACTGATAAAAATTAACCGACTAAGACAAGTTTTTTTATAGTTAGCTCCTACTTTATATTTGACTGTGTTGTTACCTCAAAATCGAATTTAAGACAGCAGTGATACACTCAGTGTGTGGAAATGCTAACTTTCACAACATACCTATGTTGCCATAATGATCATTATTTTTCCCATTTTAAAATGACGAGTGCAGATATAGCTATGACACACATGATATAATTTTATCTTAGAGTGAGGACGGAAAAATTTAGGGCATGTTTCAACTTTTCACAAATACGAATGAAACTAACTCAAAATGAGAAAACCCTATGAGTTAAGAACAGGCACAGGCCGTTAAAAGAGAGTGGACTGAAGCTCGTTTTAGGGTCATGATGGTCCACTCGAGTACT
Source organism: Acanthurus leucopareius (assembly GCA_029814765.1). Taxonomy (NCBI): domain Eukaryota; kingdom Metazoa; phylum Chordata; class Actinopteri; order Acanthuriformes; family Acanthuridae; genus Acanthurus; species Acanthurus leucopareius. The sequence continues at coordinate 103,326 of JAQMCX010000026.1, forward strand.
GTGCAGTATATTTCTGTAGTGCAACAGCCCGTCCAGCATGCAAAGTCCCAGCTACACAAACTGCAGAGGGTCTGACAGGAAAACAGATCAGTTAGTACTGAAGTAACTATGAGAAGTGTTTCAAAAAGTAGGACTGGCGTTTTAGTAAAACAACTTTGAGAGGTGTTAAATAATCTCTACAGAAACATTACTGATTAGTAACCAGAAACTTGTTCGACTGAAATTTAAGATTATGAGATAAGCGTTTGGCCTCATTCAAACCATGCTTTTATCATAATTTAAGAGTCACATTCTCGTTCTGTGACACATTTGAAAAACAACATCAACTCTAAAGCTGAATTTAACATCATTAGCCTGTAGACAAACAAACACACAGCCTTGTCTCTCTTCAAAACAATTCTATATAGACATACCTGAACTGTGTGGGTGGATGATTTGCATTTATGCCGTACATGTAAGAGTGCTTGTGCATATTGCGTCTGTGTTGTGTGGGATCACAAAGGAGGAGATCATCGTGTGAGAATGTGCTTGGGCAGCAGGGATGAAGAAATCACCTTGTTGGGAGGTGCACACTTCAAACAATCCTCCCAGGACGGATATGCTGAATAGTCTTCATTCAAACACACAAAGTGCACTGCACCGCACACCCACCCCAAAGACAAAACTGAACAATGTATATTCACTCGAGACTCAAAGGACTCTACAGTTTTTTGTTATGTTATGCACGTGTACATGCTTGCATTCATGCAGGGAAGAGAGCAAAAGATCTGAAAGGTGATTGGAGATGACCCAGAGGGAAGGTGTGTCAGAGCCAGACAGAAGTTTCAGCTATTAATCCTGTGACAAGTTCCTACCTGCTTTACCTCTGCAGCTTCACGAATTACCTTCTGTCGTCCTTCCTTCCTTGACTTATCTCTTAATGTGTATCTTTTTCTCAACCAGACTCATAAATATGATAGATTAGGTGAAGATTTAAAATGATGGCGGCTCTGCATACCTTTGCTTGCAGTTTGATGTTTTAGCATGTTAATCATTAAAAGGATTTAACACAAAAGCTTCTCTGATAACACCTCGTTTCATTAACAGCACTCATGTCATGTGAAGACATCTGAACCAGCTCCAGATGCAGTTCAAACTCCAAAAAATGCCAACAAGTAGACTTTTTGAGATGAGATGACTTTCTCACACAAACTGTTTACAAGTGCAAACATACACCTTTCATTTGTGTTTATTATGGCCTCTTTACTTCCTGAAGGCCTACCTTTAGACAGCGATGGGGCAGTGTATTTGCATAATTTTTCTACATCTATAAACACATTAACTATATTTCATTAATCATTCTCTTTAGTATAAAAAAATTATTTAAAAAACTTGGAAAATTACTATTACATTATTATTATTATTTTCTATAGTCCAAGGCGATGTCTTATAAAACTGCTTGTTTTGTTCGAGCAGCAGTCCAAAGCTCAAAGCAACTTCCAACTCTGTTATTCTTCCCATTTTTTTCGTCCTTCTCTGAGAGTCTCTCTTTGTCTGCTTCACAAAAACAACAACAACAAAACAAGTCTCTGGACCTTGAGAACAAAACATTGGTTACTAGAAGTGGTTTTCTCATGCAAGTGTGCCAACCAGCATGTGCTCACAGACACAATTACAACGCAGAAGAGCATCACAACTGAAGCCTAAATGACTCTGAAAACTTCTGCAAACACAAGTCTGAACTGAAGCTCATAAATAAAAAGCATTTTCCCCTTTTCCTTTGTTGTCTTTTGGACATTGGATGCATTGTTGGACAACAACCAGCAATGACAGTCTTATAATTTAAAGACAGCATCCACGGATTTGTGAAAGTGTTCCAGCCTCTGCACTGTTCTTAGTCCTCTTTCTGCCTTTCTGCTGTGCTGAAATAATCACACAGACCTGCACAGTTTACAGCTGGAGCAATCTGAGACTTAAATAGCAGTCAGTCCCAAACTTACACAAACACACTCCCCTTTGGGAAACCTACTTATTATCTCAGAGACACAGGCCTGCCGCAGAGATGAGGATTCAGGGGAGCTCTTCAAATGGAGCTGAGCAACAATGCGCTGATATGAATGAGAGGCTTTGTCCACCAATGAAACAGAGGAAGGTGACACTTGCTGAGAGGGAACTGCTTACATTGTGAAAAAAATAAAAAACGTTGCGTGTCTGTAGGCATCGCAGTTCATTTCATGTGATCTATAACCGCACAGTTTCGCACAGTGTTAGGAGAATGAAATCGGATTTTTTTTTTGACAAATCATCCAGGAGGGGTTCAGTGGATTCCTCTCCGAATGTCTGTACAACTCATTTTAAAGATAATTAGCTTGATCTTCTCACATTTGAATAAGTTTTTAAACGATTCTGTACAAAAGAGAAAGAAAAGCTGATAAGAGCTTTTTAGGAGCTGCAGACACGCTGAACAGAACGATGGCTGCTGTTTGACTGAGTTTGTTAATATTGTATTAGTTAATTAAAAGTTTTTAAGTTTCTAAAAAAGCTTTTTAAATATGTCAGTTATTCCCATCAGAAAGTACTTATGAAATATTTAAAGCGATGAATGAAAGATATAAAAATTTAATTAAGTTGTTCTAAACTTTTATATAAGTGGCAGTGCTGCTTAGCGTATGAAAAAATTAACTTTCATATAACCTGAATCTATTGAAACTATTTTTACTCGTCCTTAATAATGAGCTGCGGCTCTCCTCTCTTACCTGTAATCATCTCCCGCCTGCCCTCATCGAGGTGAGAGGAAACCACGTCCCCCATGGTTACAGGACAGCCTCACAAATCCTGCAAGCAGTGAATTTGTACTCAAAGGGGATAAAAGGCGTTGGTGATATTTCCAACAGTCTCAAGTATCCGAGCAGAGCCGCTGGGAACAGGCTTGACTTTCCCTCCTGAGTGAGAGGCGCACGGCTCTGCGTGTCTCCGAAGTCCAGAGGAGGAGGAGGAGGACTGAGACGAGCTAACGACTCCCCGCCGGTGAGGAGCAGGAGGAGGTAACCCTGGCCGGGTTCACAGTGCCAGGACACACCCTCTGGGAGTCATCACTGGTCCAACGTGTTCAGTCGGCCCTGCCAAGGGTGTGGCCAGGACCAGGACCTTAATAGAGTTACTGTGTGCGTGAGTGTTAATTTAGCTCGACTTCATTTGATGAACTTTCATGAACTTTAACCTATTAATAAGTAATTTAAAACACGATCCTCAATTTAGCCGACTGTGGGCCTGAAGGCTTTATAAAGATCATCTCTGAGCAATTTGGCCCATATTTAAATGATTTTTATTAGCCTTTGATTGTGTGTGTGTTTTTAATAAACTCTCTCAGCCCAAAATAAACAAAGTGCTACAAGAGGTTTTGCAATGTGAGAGAGCAACTTCCATGATGCCCGGCGTATGCTTTTTCCTGTAGAAAGATATATGCTGCCCCCTTGTGGACACTTTGTTTATCATCCGTTCAATACTAACGTGGCCTGAATCCACTGCAGATAACCAGTGCACCTGTGATACTAATCCCTCTAGTCACTACTTTTTAATGTAATAAACAATGGGCACATAACACAATTTATTTACAAAATGTAATTAATGCCTCAAATGGTACAAAAAACGCGAATTATTTGTGCTGATTAATGCCAAATCCTGTGTGATATTCTTCAGAATGTTTTCATAATATTATTAAACATAATACCAATCAGAGTCTTTCCTGGTGTTCATATCAAGGAACTAACAAATGTTTATTTGTACTCTAAACAGGACATCGTGACAACAATATTCGCCGCAAGTGCTGTCAGGCCAAAATTAGGATAAGATAAGATAAGATAATCCTTTATTCGTCCCACAATGGGGAAATTTGCAATTAAGATAATAAACTCAAAATTCATTAGCAATAATTGCACTTCAATGGGGGCTATGATTTTGTTTTCATCAGTTTTATAAGTTTTAGGCATATTTAGCTAACAAAATTGTCAGAATTTATTTCAACGTCTCAAACCCAAGGATTTTCCGTTGTTCTCTATTTCTGTAAATTAAGTAAAATATTTTTTGCTTTGCTTTTTCAGGAACATTTAAGTAACTCGTAGACATCACATCGGGATCTGTGAACACTGTTACTTTTTTTTAAACAATGGCCAAATTAATTTTATTGGTCCATTTATTTATACGATAATTACATGGACCAATAATAGCAGCTAAATGATCGCTATTTAATAACCCATTTTAAACAAATACATTAAAAGGACATTAAGACATAGAGAGTTAAAGGTACTGTTTTCTTATTGTCTCTAGCATTCACTAATAGTAACAACTTTGTTACACGAAGACAATAATTGAATGGTATGTTTCTGAAAAGTAGGCTATACATATCTTTGCAAATATCTTAATTATAAATGGATTAATGAGGCAGAGGGGAATGAGGGAAAAAGAAGTAAAAACTGTAAAACAATAAAGTAAGTGCAGCCAAACGTCCAACACCAACAATGAGAGGATGATGCGGAAGGATACGCAGTGACGTTTCCATCTGGAAGCTCCTCCGCAGCGCTGTGAGGTGAACACGGAGGAGGGGGGGAGAGAGATAGTGAGGGAGGAAGCAGAGGGTGAACACGCAGTCTTACACCCAGCAGCATCATGGCACCTATCGGATTAAAGGCGGTGGTCGGCGAAAGTAAGAATATCTTCTTTTTTTAACTTTATTATCCTGCTTTAGATTTGGTGTGTGATCCTTCGTTGCGGCGCTGCGGTGTGCGTGCAAATACGACTGTGTTTGCATACAGCTGTGTGTGTGTTCTTGCGGGATGCGGATGTCAGCTAGCGTGGCTGTGTGATGATGATGGTAATGGTGATGAAGATGGTGCTGTTGGATTTCCAACGGTACTTATTGTGAAACACAGCCGTGTGTGAGGGAGCAGTAGGTAACCTGCAGAGGCTGATTTGTCACACCAGGCTCCTGCGGTGCGGATGCGCAATTGTATTTCAAGGGGTGAGATGAAAATGGCTTTTACAAGCGGTGATTAGCCCACGGATTGAATAACGAGGCATCATCCTTCAGGAGGATGCAGAAACTCTAGGCAGATGCAGCTCACATATGCCCCTTTTGCTTGAATCGGCGTTTATTGTAGAAAGAATCTGCACTGCATTGAAGCTGCAACATAAACTGTGCCTTTACCTTTATATTGTTCTATAAGATTCCACATATACATGCTTCTCACGCATCATTAGCTAATAAGCTATAGTCCATCTAACGTAGTGCAATTGGCTTTAAGGTGACTGGAGATGAACACTCTCCATTAGTGGGATTCCCTGATTTCAGCAGTGCCTCACCCCACCATGGAGCTTGAATCGGTTGCGTAAAACACCCTTTCACAACCGGAGTGTCTCGGAGCTGACTCAAGCTGCTGTCAGCTCCGCCACACATTATGGCGGATTGCATCCAAGACGAGAGAGTGTCTCAAAAAAAGGCCGTCACGCTAGAAATTCCGCATTATCTGTACTCAGACCGCCGTCCAGTACCGATCAGCGACTTCCCTTTGATCACCATTAGGCCTTATGCCTTTTACTCGCAGTGCGCCACCGATCAGACCCGTGTCTGGGTATCGTGTGTCACAAGGACGCTGTAGACGCTTCTCACCATCTGATTTTGTCATTTAGACTCATTTATTGTCGGCTGATGCTCAATCAGTGTCGGTGTGAGGTGCTGATGCAGCCGAAACATGGAGGCGCAGCTCTGATTCTCCTCAGCAGGGTCAACTGGGTGCAAGTGTTGGTGGTCGTGATAATGTCAGACAGGCCTGCTCGTTAGAGGCTCATATACACCGCTTATTGCAACGCCTGGTATCTAAATACATCACTACGGTGTTCTGTGGTTTTCTTGGCTGCACGATCACCTAATTTTCGGTAACGTGCCCTGCCCGTGGTGCAGGATTTGCTTCGTTTACCGTCTGTTGTTCAGACCATTGATTCGGTTTCATATTTCACTATTAAAATCCACGCACTCGCTCCGTGGTTAGCCTTTAGTCTCAGTCTCTGGCAGCAAAAGCTCTAAATCTTTACATTTCGTAAATATAATGGGAATAAGATGTGTATCCGTGTTTTGTCATATGTCCCGTTGCAATATTTTGGCCCCCCCACCCCCACCCCATCACACACAGATACACATCATACACCTCCTCAGTCACTGAGTTGCAGTATTTTTCTTGCTATGATGTGATAGAGGGTGAGAGGAGTGTGCTTTGGATGGAGACCAGGCCTCCAACATGAAGACACAGCTGAGCCTGAACCATGAATTATTGAATTCCCAAAAATATTATTTCATGCTGGAACCAAGAGTATTATTTAATAGTTTTTAATGTATACAGAGAAATAGTGTTGCGGTTTGTGGTATAAATAAAGCCATTGATTAGCATAAGGGATAGATATAACTTAAGGAACTATACAATGTGACAACCTGTAAAAACACACTTCAATAAATGACACTGCGCATGATGTCATAATTCAATTAACTTGTTCAGAAAACCTGTTTTTTTATCAGTTGAAATTGGGTCTATTGCCATGATAAGATTTCACTGACAATGGGTGGTTAGTCCTGCTGTGACATTCGATAATATTTAGTCATATCTGATTAGGAAATATTGTCTTTTCCAGGGCTGTATTATGACTGAAGTGAAATTAATCATCAGTGTTAAGACCAAAACTGCATTTTCAGGCTCTGCATCACTGATGTTAACAATAGTAAGATTAATAGTAATATTAATAATACGATTTTTCTGCAATATGGTAACATTTTTATATTTGGGGCTGCAAGACATCATCTGTGCTACTGGAACATTACACAATACAGCACCACATGTCAAATATTCTTGTGCGATCTGCATTATTTAATCACTAAGGCCTTGTGACTTGCATTTACATAACCCAGTTTGTAAAACTAAAGGCAGGCTCACGCAGGCTCACGCTGTCAAGTCTTTTCCAGAACAATGTAAACACTCGTGCATGTCTCCCAGTAGGTGAAGGCAGGGACGCAGCAGGCAACACCTGCGCCCTGTTTGGCTGAGGTGAAGCTGGGATGGGATTGGTGGAGGTGGTGGGGGCAAAAAAAGGGAGGGCGACACCATCATGGGTCCTCTCTGCAGTAGTGGATGTAGCAGCCAGGATGAAGGAGGGGGATGGGCAGCAAGTGGAGCTTCACCCTCCCCTTCCATGGCTATATATGAGCATCAGTCCCAGAGAGCAACAGAATGAAAATAAAGCTGAATGACGAGGATCTCAGCAGCCAGGAGGAACCTGAGGTGGTACACACTTAAATCAAAGCAGCTGCTTGTATGAGGAAGCTGAGGAAGCACAGCAGCCATTTTTGTTAATTGCAACCCAGTGATGAAAAAAAAAACAATATCCTGTTCGACATTCAGGGAGTAAACATGTTACTCTGTAATACGTATAGCTATGTTCAGTGTATCATGCAGGTATCCATGTTATTCTGTCCATTCCATGTAGTTTCCAAGAAGCAACATGAGTTCTATAGATAAAATCTTGTATGACAGATTATGTAATTTCCTATTATGATATTATTATTGTAGTATAACATTTAGATTTTTGTTGAAAGGTGAGAAAGTATACAAAGAAAATGCACTTAATTGGAAATGTCTGTATTTGGCTAAAAATTGAAATATAGCTTAAAGCTTTCAAATTAAGATATGTTAACATGTCTCTGCAAGAAATGTGTAAACTAGATAATGCCCAAAAGCATTGTGGGTTTTTTCTCATCATAGACATACGAATATAGCCTCACCTTCATACGTTTAATATTTTTTACTCTATGAAGAAGTTCATCCTGCACATGCAGTGCTGTCAAATGTCACTTAGCATTCATTCATTCATATGCAGGCATACAGTGTTCTGTCAGTATGTAATAATCACCTACTGTAGATGCCTAACAGGTAAAAGAAATGTGTTTGTTCACTTAAGAGACAAAATATGCTGTTTGAGCAGAATGAAAGTGAAGAAACAACTGTGTGGGACACTGGATTGATCATGGTCAGCGTCTTTCACCCACTGACCTACAGGATGGTCGTCAGTAGCTGTTTATTGAACTTAGATTTAATTCTAAATGTACATGTTCTTAGTTTGACCTTGAGGCATTTTGATCACTTATCAGTCAAATCATCCATAACTTTGATATGCATATGAGACCTGCAACAATAAAAGTGATTTAATGTTGACATGATGCTGATGTCATGTATGCTAAGTTTAGTCACATTTGAACTTGAACATTATTAAGAACATTTGAGATAATGAAAGGACACAACTTAATCATATATGTATAAAGGTATAGTATAACTGAAATACAGACATAAAACTTAGCTGCAAAAAAAGGTACATGCACTTAGTTTCATTTTATTCAGTTTGTCCCAATTCCACATTTATTGTGATATTAATGTATTCTGTAATGGAATGTATGCCACATATTAATCTTCATACAGTGTAATATTTTTACAATTTAGATACAATCAATGTTTACTCAGCAGTGTTTTAAAACAACAGTAATCAATGCAAATTCTGCTGAAAGATGCCAGACATGTCCTGAGTAGTATGGAACACTGAATCCTAATGATTTGTAAGTATTAGTTCTTTTAGTCTTGTCTAGTGTTGCAAGACTCTGAGAACATTCAAGTATCAGTTTGACATTAAAAAAACTTGATTTCTTGCCAAGAACAAGAAAAGACAAAATGATACCCCTGACATTTTTGTGCCGAAATTGGTATCAGGGTGTGTGTAGCCTAGCGTAGCATACAAACTGAAGGAATTAGGAACAGCTTTGCACAAAGTTCAGCTTGTTGGCACAGAGGCTGGGCAGCTTCCTGGAGTCTTGACCTCACGTCCTGAGGTTGATTTGATGTTTGTGTCGCTAAACAGAGGAAAAAATCAAACCTTTCATAAGTGATTGAACTTGTTAACCTGTGTGACAGTGTGGTGTTGAAGCTGCGCATGACTACAGAGCAGATGAATCATCTGAGGAGTTCCAACCACACTTACAACTGTAAATTAATGTTTTGCATTTTACCTAAGGTATGGAATAAACAAATGAGATTGAATTTAATAGATGCTGCATTTTAGAGTGTTGGTATGGTTTATTTTTAAACCAGCTGGGCTGTTTGTCCAGTCTGACACTGAGCTAGGCTAACCACATCCCAACTCAAGCTCTGTGTTGAAATCACCAATTCGACACGTCTCTTTTCTAACTCTTTGAAAGGAAGCAATTTGTGCATCTCCCAAAATGCTGAGCTGTATCTTTAAATGGCTTTTTTTTTTTTTTTTAAATGAGTCAGTTCACTCTACCTTGGAAATATCTGGAAGCAGGCTGGTGTTTATTCACTTGTCCCTGCATACCTCAGGAGAAGGAAGGAGATAAGTAAAACAGAAACGGAGAAGGTCACATGCATTCACTCAGATGCGCACATGCACAACCATACACACTCACGCACAGACACACAAAGCCTTCCAGTGACCTTGGAAGCATCACTGAACCAGAGCGTCACACACACTCGTCTGGGTTCGGTGTCTGACGCAGTGCCTGCTGCCCCTGGGCCTCTGTAAAACACGCATGCACACAACAAATACACATGCAGGCTGCACACACACACACACACACACACAGCCAAATAAATAAGTCCATGCTGAAATGTCATGTCACCGTGGTTACAGAGCATGCAGGGCTAACTGGGATAGAGCTTTCCAATGCAGGGTTACAGCCGCTCGAAATCTTAATGAATTCCCCTTCTCTTTCACTGAGGAAGAGTGCTGTGTCAGAGCTGGCAGACATCCTCCTCCTCCCACTCTCCTCAGCAGCACGTGACTACTCTCCTCATCCTCCTTTTGCATACATACACACACATGCAATGGAGACATATTTAACACACTGGTACAGAAATACCCTTGTACATAAGATTGGCGCAGTGCGAGAAGTCAAGCAGCATCAGCAAAGACGCTCTCATCCTTTCAGTGACAAAAACAAACAGGGGAAACACACATTAAGGAGAAAGGATAGGTGATGGTGATGTGTCAAGTTTTATTTGAACTGTCAGAGGATTTAAAGTGCAAAGTGATATTGATTTGGCTTGTCATGCTGTACATTAAACCAGTGAAGCTGAGCTGGTGTAGACTGCAGAGCAGTCAGAGTTTCAGACAGAGCTCTAGTCAGGGTTTAATAGCCTGCAGCATAGGAGGCGCTTGCTCTCCTACAGTCTATCATATATGGGCAGCCATATTCAGCACCCTAGGGTCTGTGGATTGTGTTCCAGCTTTACTTAAATCCGTCTCTGTCTTGTTTTTTTTTCTCTTTACAAATACCAAAAAAAACAAAAAACACCATTTGAATTTATGAATTAGTTCATTACAGATGAAGCTGCTGTTGTCCTGCTGCATCTATTACAGGTATTTCTGTAATACAGCTAAAAACAATATGCCGATTAATCAGTTCACTGAGAAGACTGACCTGTAACCATTTTGATAAGTGCTCCATCTGTAAAGTCACAGTAAAATGGCAGTTAGAGCACCCTAATCTTCTGCTATGTGTTGTATTTCCAATCAAATTGGAATATCTGGGGTATAATTAAAGAGGGATTTGATGAAATTGTTCAGGGATTTAATTTGATCGCTCATAATGTGTGTGTGCTCGAGTGAGTGTGGAGTCTCTGGTGAATCACAGTGATTTGGAGCTATAGAGGACTGCTGGCCTCCGGCCACAACTTCCTCACCTGCTTTATTAAGACTTAGGAAATATGACTGCAACCACACTCTTCTGAAATTTTTAACAGGTTTCATTTCTTACAAAAAACATTTGAAGGTAGATTTCTTTCATATATTTGCTCCATGACCTGAGAGCACGAGTGTCCTCGAGCACAACATGTGGACATAAACATATCTCTGCTCACAGAATCAAAGTAATGAAAATAAAAAGATGTCTTATCATCTGAAAAGAACAGCTTAGTGATACCAGCCCTACTAAAATTGTTCTAACTGAGGGCGTCCAGTAGGAGTGTTACAACACTGGGTTTTTCACAGCAGTTGCTAAGCAGTCAAATGGTTGTCACTGACCTCATTACACAAGTAGTTTAATTTCTAGAGTGACATTTTGTGTGTGAAATGAGTGCACTATTTTAAAAGAACTATTCTAGTAATGCAACAATACAAACCAAAGATATCAAGTTATATGTCAGTATGTGCAAGAGTCAACAAAGGCACTGCTGTTGATGTTCTTTTCTAACTAAAACTGACTCGCTGGCTGCTGCACATCATCCACTGGTGGTGGTAATTAACTAGTCTGTACAACCGTTTATGTCTGGGCGGTGCAGATGTAAAACAGTCTGAAGACCACACACAGCCAACAAGGCTCATGCTAGTGAAACCAGCCACAAATTATGATCTTACTGCTGCATTAGCATATTCTGTTGACTGAGAATGGGAAAGAGTTCATTGTGTTTCCCTCCATCTGAGCTCCTTACTGTCAAGGAAAGAGAAATGACTGTCAACTGCATGTGTGTCACAAGTGTTTTTAAGCCAGCTTGGCCAAAACCTCTAGTGTCCTGCGTAAATTACTCTATTCATAATCTATGCATTTACACATTGTATTATATATATATATATATATATATATATATATATTTGTCTGGGCAGATAGAAAAGTGGTGTCTTGTAATGTTAAAGATCTGTCTATTTTTGTTGTTTCTGTTTTATCACATCAGTGGTAAATGGTGCCTCTTACGCCATTGGCAGGCACTGCTAATCTCACTGCCTTTAAAATATAAAGGGTGCCCTCACTGTTGTCATTTGGCCGTGTGTGCCCTTTCATAAGTTTTTAGGATCTGCTCAGATTTCAGGCTACTGATGCTGTTAATACAAAACTCTATGGGAGTGTACTGCAAACACAGTCACCAGAGATCAGTCCACTATCATTAACATACAGCACACACTGCATATAGATAAACAGACCTGCAGTCAGGGCTTCCCTGTCCTCAGGTCACATGACCCTTTTCTCTGCTCATGCACATCATTGCCCAACACCCATCGATGCAGGTCATAAGAGAGAGTCCTCATCCTCACAATAGTCCATTTCCTGTTATGGCTGTTTGACCTGTACTGCACCTACACTTCTGATCTCTGAATGGATGCTGAAGGCAGAGATGCTACAGACTCATGATCTTCTATCCTCTATTATCTCACAACCAACTTGTGCCGGTTGATGATGGTTGGAGTGTTATGTAACTGCAGGCCTGTCTACCAGGCTGCAGACTGAATATCAGGCCATGATAGCACATTAGCTTTGTGTTTTTGTGGCACTGTAATGCAGTATTTAATGCCTGATTTATTTCTAGAATTCATATAACATATTTTTGGTTCTTTACCACTGACTCTGACTGGTGAACCGTTGCCTTAATCTCACCACAAACACAATTTATTGGTGTTTTTTTCCACAGTAGTTTATTTAAATTTAAGATCCTACATGTGAAGATACATTTTAAAAAGTCACTGAAATGAAAAGCAGTGATGGTTGTCGTCATATTTCAGTGCGAGTCCTGCTGAAATGTCTGCCTGTCTCTTTAAGATCAGCCGTGTCAGTTTCTCTTGGGAGTGATGCTGCTGAGAAGCTTGGATCCAGAGAAAAAATGGGTCATGTACTCATAGGTGAAAGTCCCTAAAGGGGGGAGAACTGCAAGGCAAAGGGAGAAACTGTCAGCTTTTCACTGCTTCGTAATGTGTAGAGTCAGAGCTAGTTTGTTTTTAAGTTTTACAGTGGTAACAAAACTTGGTGCCTTTGGCCCGTCTTCCTTTTATCCTTAGACAGCCATGAGGATTTGAATACTGTTTAACTGGAAGTGAGAGGGATTATGAGGCTGAAGCTTCTGAGGTGTGTGTATGTGTATGTTCCTGTGTGTGTGTGTTTGTGTTTGTGTGTGCGCCACTCTGCCTGTTTGGTTGACACAGCTGTTGCACTGTGTTTTTTCAGGTCCCTTCCCCTCCATCTGACTGGTGTGTTCATGTATTGTTGTGCCTCTATCAGGAGGTCAGAGAGGAAAAATCCACAGAGCGGCCTCCTCCTGACATTGTTTTGATCCTCATTCGCAGTCATGAGATATGAGAGTGCGCAGCGTCCACGTCACTGAATAATCAGCATAGTTTCTTTATTTACATGAGTCAGTAAAGGTCAACACAGGAGATGAAAGAGGAGTCAAAGAGTAACTTTGTGAATGTAGTTACTGGATTACTGTAGCTCCTCACCCTTACAAACCATTTTCTCTCTAATGTTGTCTCTGATAAAAACTACAAATGTTTACTATTTCATACAAAAAAAAGGATCTTAGTTCTTTTCTGAAGATGACAAAAATAAATTGTTTGGCTGGAAGATTTCACACGTCCTGAAGTTGCACACTGTTTAGGCAGTCTACACTGTAACTATGCAACCCCCCGACATATTACCATTTAAAAAAATATGCTAAAGTGTGTAGTGATGTAAAATTCAGGTTTAATTTTTAACAGGATTTTTTTTAAAAAACATTATATAACTAAAAGAATGGTGAAGCTGCCTCAAGCAGATCAAGTGAAGATCACAAAGATACAGAGAGTTCTATCAGGCACAGTCTGTACACAGTCCTGAGAAGATGGATGAAGTGGAGACACTAATGTGAGAGGATCTTGACTGTATAGGGATTTTAAAATAGTTCCGAATTATTCACTTAAAGCTGCATTAATTGTTCTGTTAGGCCACTGGGGGGCTGAAACACAACACTGAAGTGTAATCACTTTATAAAGTTGCATGCTAGCAAACAGTTGCATATTCATACATTCAGTTTAAATAGAAAAACATCAACATTTATTCAGGTTTATGTTTGTGTCCACATGAAGACTCTAACACCTGGGTTCACTGTTCTTTCAGTTCTGATTTGGTCTCCATCAACTCCTGAGGAAAATATATGTCTCTTCAGCTCCTAAATGTTTCACTGTTTTCAGTAGCTTATTTTTTTTTTAGCTTGGTCTTTCTGCTGTTCGGTGCAAGACAGGTTCCCCAGAGTGTCACTGCTTATTCGCTGATGACAGAGGTAAGGTTAATTAGCGTGGAGTTTGTAGGTCAGAAACCAAAGTAGTGAGCTACAGATGCTAAAATGCTCAGTACAGAGAGCAGAGGGGAACTGCAGAGCGGCTGAAAATTGTCTGTGAGTTCATCAGTACAAGTGACACTTTTCGATCACAGAATTCACAGCCTCCACTTTGCCTCTTTGCAAAAGTTGTGTTGTTGCCCCTCAGTCTTCCTTTAGAGGAGGATTTATGCTAACACTGCATGTTGTGTGAAAAAAAGACCTTTAAAAAAACAGCATGAAAAGCTGTTTATTTAATTGACATTAATGTTGAAGAGACACTTTTGACATCATGACTTAAGAATCTCACTTAAGTAAACATTAAGTCAAACTAATGGATCTGGTGTTTTACTGGGGTTGCTCTTATCAGAGAACTGTTATCAGAAAAATGCTTCAGTGTAGAACAAAAGGAAGCACATCAGCTGCAGCGGAGGAAAACGGAAAACGAGTGACGGACATCCTCGTCTCATCCTGTAGCCTGGAGCTGCTGCTGGATGAAAAACAAGTCAACTTTCAAGGAAAAAAAAGTGAAGCCTCTTCAAATATACATTTATTTCTTTGAGCATTTAGTCCAGACTTGATAATAGCCTCAAATACAAAGTGTTCTCTATAGGTTTAAATCCTGTGTGGGTCAGTTTTCGTCTTTGTTACTTTAGGTTGTGTTGGCTCTGCTGTTGTTCTGCTGACACGGCAGCTTTCAGAACAGGACACAGGAGCTGCTGGAAATAGACTGAAGCTGAGTCTGGGAATCTCTCTGTCATTTAGTGAGAATAACGTTGGTACTATTCCAAGATCATATGTCCCACAGGAGGTCAGATACAGTTCCTGTGACTCACAGGAGGTGAGTCTGTCAGTGTCTCTGGATTCACTCGGTCAAATTTCAGTCACAGGCTGCTTTAAAGGACCATTCTGTAGTTTCCTGACAACATGAATTAAGCATCAGTCATATACATAGCTAAAGGGATTGTGTATACACAGTGTCTATCAGTCTTTCTATTTTTCCCTCTTTCAGTCTTATCAATCAACGGGTTTCAAGTCTGTCATGCTTCAGAAAAAGTCCAGAGGAAACTCAAAAACATCACATTTAAAAAGCAACATAAAAAAGTTCATAGTCATGGATTTTTTTCACACTTATGCCCTAAATTTTGTTACTTGGCGCGTTAATGTGTAACATTAGTAAGTAAGTCTAATAGAGCTGCACTGAATTCCATTTTTACATTCTGCTTTCATTGAGGTTTTCCAATGAAGCTTTGAATGTCTGCCCCACACAAAAACAAACTAAGAACTAGATTATAAACTGAGGTTTTCTGTTCAGAATTATTCAGTTGTGACTGGGCTTTTTTTTAACCTAATTATGGCAATCAGGCTCTAAAGATTTTAAAGCGATTACCTCCACAAAGCTGTCCATCACAACTGCTACCATGGTGATTAGTGGGCCAAATCAAACGAAAACATTACAGTGAAAACTGATTTTTTTTTTGCAGAATGCCTCACTCAGCATTTTTGCCTCATTTCTCTTTCACCACATTGCTCTTTCCATCCATCCATCTTACTGGTGCCTTTCAGCTCCTCCTCATTGCTGTGTCATCCTCATCACCTGAAAGAGTTTGCTGTGGTTTGTTTTCTAAGCTGAAAACACAGGCGTTCTCCCTGATCTGTATGAGATGTGTGTTCTGTAATCTTTTTTGTATGAATCCTTTTAATCTGTGGTAATCCAGCAGTATCTGTGTTGCTTCAGGTTTTAGCCAGGGCCGAAGGGCTTAGCGGTTTATATGCACAGCAATCCAGCATGATGTTAAACAGTAATTCACCCTAAATGGATTTATCCTGATACAGCTGGCAGATGGCTGGCACAGTGATCCAGCCAATATTAGTATGGCAGCATTAACAGCACCATCGTGCCGCGACTTCACAGTGGACCGGATTATTTTTTCCTATGTGAGATCACTGAAAGACAGTGCACCCCCCCACATGCATGCACACACAAACACGCACGCACATGCGCGCACAAACACGCACGCACATGCGCGCACACACACACACACACACACACACACACACACACACACACTAAACCCCCCAGCAGCCATACTGTATGTACGATGTATTCCACTGGTGTAGATCTGTGGTCATTAACCTTGTTTGTGGCTGTATATGACTTTTGTATGTAATTGCCCTCCAGTGTACAAAATGTATGATCATATCAACATGCTAGTTTACACTGCATTTACATTTTCTTGGTGAGCTGATCTGGAATCAGGTGAGCTAATATAACCCAAACTTGCAAGCATATGCACTTTGCTTTTGACTAAATTCTCTGCTGTGAACTACCAGAATAACTTAAACTAAATGTTAAAGCAATACCACTGACTTGAACAGTATTGTCTTAGGATATCTATTAGGCAGATATCAATGTTTTTTTCTAAATGTTAACAGGAGGATATGTTAACACATGCAAATGTGTAGAACGAGACTTTTCCTTACAAGCAGAACAAAAAATATATTTATGTATTACATTTTCCAATGTAAATATACACCATACATACCGAGGCATGGTTTTATTATCAGCATAAGCAGCTGGTACATAATGATTTGCTTCATTAATGGTTCCTTGTTCTTCAGTAATTGAATGAATCAATTAAAATGACGAACCTCTGTGACTCTCAAAGATAAGCAGCTATAAGATGGATGGATGGATGGATGAGTGGATGAGTGGATGGATGAGTGGACAGATGAGTTGACGGATATAATGACTGAATAAGTTGTCAAGATGTTTGCAATGCAACAAGAACTGTAGTGAAAATGGGGAAAATTGGGATTTTATCTGTACAAAAACATATGTAATGGAACATTCTGGCACAGAGAAAATGCTTTTTGCACTAAAAATAATCCCATAAAGTCAGCTGTCAGTGTGGTGGAGCGAGACACAAATAAATGGAGCACAAACTGCAACGTAACACATAGCCATATGTGAACCACAAACACACACACACATGCATATACACACATACACACGCATCCTTGTTTATCTACCTTTGTGGGGCCATGTCAATGACATAATGCCTTCCTTTTCTCCCTAATGTAATCTTAACCACCTCAGAAGTCTAGTGGGCACAAAACAGAAGTAACACACACACACACACACACACACACACACACAGATGCTGAAATAAATAAATACATTATTGGGACTATATCTGACACATAATGCTTTGTTGTCTTGCTGTTGTAAAAACCTGCAGGCTTGATGACTTAATGTGTGTGTGTGTGTGTGTGTGTAAGTATTACCTGTTTAAAAAATGCGTTCCTGAAGATCTGTGTTTGTTTCTGTTTTATAGAGATTATGAATGATGTAATCAAGAAGGTAAAGAAGAAGGGAGAATGGAAGGTAAGAAGATCTCAGTAACTGGAGTGTGACCTTAAATAACATCAGAGGGACGGAGTTGGAGGGTTAAGACTCAAACTTTCTTCATGTTTTCTTCTAGTTTGCTTATACAGTCAAAGCTTTGTGTATTTGTTTTTACATATCTTGAAATGATTTGATAATGTATCTTCTGGAAAGGTAAATCTGAAAAACCCATTTACTAATGGAAACTGCTTTACGTTTCGACTGATACAGGATTTTCCTCTCTGTCGAGTCTTTGAAAAAGTGCCCATTCAAACATTATGAAGTTTTCTGCAGCGTTGCCCTTCTGGACTTTTGCCTAAATCTGTGTATCTTGTATTAAGATTGGAGCTAAAATAATTAGCCAATTCATAAATTCATCAACTGACAAAATATTTTTATTAATTTGATTATTATGTAATTTTATCATAGCAATAATATCAGACAAGTGACTGTTCCAGCTTCTCAGATATTAATATTTAATAGTATTATTTGTCTATCATTGTATTGTTATTATTCAAGGTTTTAGAAAAAGACAAAAAAGAAAAGAAAACTGATGCGGCAGCTGCATTTTTGTTTTTCAAGATTTTTTGAGGAAAAAACTGAGCTGATTTTGCACAGTGCTGATATCAGCTTCATCCTGTAATACTCAGTAATAACAGCATGCAGCTGGGCAGAAATCTAATGTGTCTGTATTCTGTGCCAGTGGCCCAATTCGAGCACTTCTCATTGCTGTAAGTGAGAATGAGTGGTGCAGCCAAATAATCCATTAGTCAAATATTTTCAAGGACCTAGAATTAGTCTTAAATAATGATTTGACAGCCGTGAAGCTTTCCTGCTCAGCACTACAGGATGTTCCAAAAAAGTCTATTAAGAAATTTCCTAAACTGCAATAAAAGACAAGAAGATAATCAAGCAAACAGAAAAATGTAAAAATATGTATATTTCGATTTTAAAAATAAAACTGACTCCTAACATCACTTGGAAGCATGAGCAGGATGAGGATATTTACATTCATCAAAAATGGTCAACATCTATTTAAAGCTGGAAAAAAGTGACAAAAATGGATACAGTGCTTTATCTGACTGAGAAACCTTGACTGTTAGCAAGCATGCAGTGTTGGTAACAAACTGTGATTGTCTAGTTACAATCTCATTTCCTGTTTCCAGGCCCTGATTGTGGACCAGCTGAGCATGAGGATGTTATCCTCTTGTTGCAAGATGACAGACATCATGACAGAAGGCATCACCAGTAAGAGACAATGGTCACAGCTGTCAGATCCCTGAACAGTTACAGTTTCCTTTGCCTGTGCATGTGGCTGTGTAACTGTGTTACATGTTCGTGTCTGTTCCTGTGTCTCTAGTTGTGGAGGACATCAACAAGCGGCGAGAGCCTCTTCCCAGCTTGGAGTCCATTTACCTGATTACACCCACTGAAAAGGTATGCAGGTGTTCTCTCTCTAACTCATAGTGTATATTCAGAGGTGTGTTTATGGCAGCAGGTCTGCATAATTAGGTGAGAAGCAGCTGTGGGACCAAAACCATGGAGTCACATGACTTGGATTTGAGTCAGACTTGAGATACAAATTTGATGCTCTAAGATTCACCTTGACAAAATCAAAAGAGACTTGCAACTCTACTTGAACTTGGACACCAATGACTCATGACTTCACTTTTACTTGTGACAGAAAGTAATAAGTAATACCTTCTCTCAAGCCCAAAGATGAAGAGTTTGTTATTCAAAAAATATTTCTGTAATATCCCCTAATTTCCTGAATCACACAACAACTAACAACTAGTTTAATGCCTTTGCAGCAATCTAACAGTATCTTATCAAATTGCAGGAACAAAGACAAAGTTTATCTTAAAAAAAGAATTACTTCATGCAAAACATTTGCACTATTTTTTAAAATTGTGCTCTTTGTGTATGTTTGTTCCTTTTATGTATAATAAGATAAGATAAAGTTTAGCAGTTGAATGTGTATACAACTAAAGAAAGGATAAAATAATCAGATCATTCATTTTTTTAAGATTTATTGTATTTGTTTTAAGGTGCTGGTTTCCTATATTTTGCTGTTGCAGTGGTAGAGTTGTTCTGCTATCGTTTTTCCCCCCTTCGCAGTACCAATTCAGATGCCTGAGCTTTGCAAATGTAAATGTAATCTACCAGCCCAGCATGAAGGATGTGTCATGAATGTAGTTCGGTTAAAAATCACATGCTGTTTAAAGATGTGGCTTTCTCTCTGCAGTAAAAAAAATCTTTTGCATGCAGGTGTACCGAACAATGTAGCATTTTTAATAAATACATAAGGTGAGATAAGATTGGTGCATTGCCCTCTTGCTGATACCCAAACAAACATTTCAGGTAGTACATGAGACATTTCTGATAAAACTGTTAGTAAGATTTCACAGTTTAATGGGGTTATTCATACTTTTTCCCGAGTGAACGTTTTGTTTTGTTTTGCTCTCTTTGGTCTTTTGTTTGGTCTTTTTGTCACATTCCAGCTTTGTTGATGTGAAGAGCAAAGGTTTTAGAGATCTGTAAAATAGTTATTTATTCTGATCATTCATTAGTATAGCCTAGGTGCTCACTCTGTTTATGTAGAGGCTTTGATATCATCATATCAGCGAGGCTTCAGCATATTGAACTGCAGACTCTGTAGTGAACACTCTACAGACTCTAAAGTCTCTGTTTGTCTCCCCTCAGTCTGTCCACACCCTCATCTCAGACTTCAAAGACCCTCATTCAGCTAAATACAAGGCAGCCCATGTTTTCTTCACTGACTGTGAGTATAGATATGAAGACTTGTCTCAGTATTACGGTATGCAATGCACTCTTTGTCTTTGCTCTAAAAAATATTTGTGCTGCATAATTTAATTCACTCTTATTCATTTTTAACTATTCTTGCTCTGTGTTTTTCACTGTTTTTTATCTCACTTGTGTTTTTTGTTCATTGTGTTGGTATTTTATTGTAAAGCTCATTTTAACTGTCTCCTCTAAAGATGAGAAGACTGTTTTCAAGTATTTTTTTATGTTTTAAAGCATTTGAGTGCCCGATTGTCCTTAAATCCCCCTCTTTTCTCCCAGTTCGCTTTGAGTGATTTGTTAGTTTACAGTCTTTTTTTTACAGCATCAGGAGTGAGCAGGGGGAAACAGCTTTGTTTTGATGAATGAACAGTATGCAAAGCTCCTCTCCTTCTCCCTTTTTGGTTTTTGAATTTGTTTTTTCTCTCATTTCTTATTGTGTTTTTAGTACTCTGGTATTGCATTGCACAATATTGGTAGATAAGCTTCTTTCATTAACAGTATGGAGCTGCTATGAAGCAAAAGTTATCTTTTACTGTAAAAGTCACTGAGTAAAAAATGTCTTTGTGATGGAAGTTGGTGCTTAGTCTGATGCTACATTCTGTCCACTGATGGATGAGTTGTTTATGAGAATATTATAATCTACTCTACCAAAAAGGTTTCTAGATGAATATTTGGGGAAGTGCAGTCAAACATAAAATATGTTTATGCAACAAAGATGCAAATGCTGTATGTGTATTTGTTTGTGAATGAGACACCAACTGAATGTCCCGGAACCAAGGAATCAGAATACTTTATAGACAAATATGCAGACCTAATTATTATTTTCTGGTTTGTAATGTCTTCATCTCCAGCCTGCCCTGATCCTCTGTTCAATGAGCTGGTGAAGAGCCGCGCTTCCAAAAACGTCAAGACTCTGACAGAGATCAACATCGCCTTCTTGCCCTATGAGTCTCAGGTAAATATCCAGCAGTGTGTAACTTTCTTTGGTAATGATGACAACTCTGCTGTTAGACAACCTCACTGCTGTGGCTTTTGCATATACACCCAGTTACACAAGGATTTCTGAATAGATGTTTAAAACAAAACCATTGCCCTTTTTTGCAATCATTTACCTCTATTTTCTCCTTTTAGTGAACGAGAGCTAGATCAAGTTTATTGTTTGTTAGTGACAGTGAGTGAAAACCAGAGAGAGAGAGAGAGAGAAGGATCCAGAGATTGAAAGCTCAAGAGAGAGCAGCGAGAGATCGATTAAGACGAGTGGGAGGAGAGAGATGCTGCAAAGGACACATACAGGAATAGTAACAGCAAGGTTATTGGTTGTTAGGGATGGATAAAAAGAGAAACACAAACACACACTCAGGTGGTCGCTCGGCAAAATGCTGCTGACTCACCAGTCGTTCTGCTCAGACTGTTCCAGAACGACTCCCGTTTGTCACATCGCCTTCGCCCCCTCCCACCTGCTTCTCCTCACTATATTTCCAAATTCCTGCCCCCATCAAGCCTCCCCTCTCTGTCCCTCCTTCTGTCTGTTTTTCATTTTTTCCCTCATCCCGCCATTCCTCCATCCCTGCTTTTGCACGTCACTTGCTTTCTCTCTGCTCACCGCTCTCTAAATTGTTTGTTTTTTTCTTATTATTTTCATTTATTCCTTCCTTCCCTCCAACCGTATTTTTCCTAATTTCCTCCTGCCTCCCTCCTTCCATCCACCTTTCCCTTTTCTTCTCTTTATCTCCCTCATCTCTCCCTCTTTGCATCCTTCTCTCTTAATATTCTGAAGATGCTGCCTGGCCCACAATGCTTTGCTCCTCTCCTGTCAACTATAATTAATTCATAGTCAGTGGTTTTCTGCTCCAGGCAAAGTGCTGCCTCATAGCTCCGCCCACAAGCAAATGCTGTCGCCCTGTTGGATGAGTCAGGATCCACATAGCAGCTGGCAGCCAATGGTAGCCAGGCTAACATCGAGACCCTTCTGCAGAGCAGCATGTGACCGAGGATGGATAGGGTGGAAGGAGGGAGTGGTAGTGAGTGATGCAAGAGAGGAGAGTGGAGGAGAGAAGAGGAGAGGAAATGGAGAGAGGAAGCAAGGAATGAAGGGAGGAGGAGACGAAGCAGGGCAAGGAAGGACAGATAATTGTAGGTAGAGAGGAGCAAACAAGGAAAGGAGAGGAAAGGATAATAAAAAGAGGAGAAGAAGAAATGCGAAGGTAGAAAAGAAGGAAAGAGACAATTCAGAATGAGAGAGCAAGATGAAACACAAGAAAATGTAACTGGAGAGCGTGTGAGGTGAGAGGAGGGAATAGAAAGAGAATTGAGGGGAACAGATGAAACAAGGAGGAGAGGAAAGATTACAAAGGAGAAGAACTACAGAAAGAGAAAGAGAGAATGATGAGACACATCAGAGAAGGAAAAGCAACATGAGGAAGGAGAAAAGGAGCGGAAGAGGAAATGAGGGGGAGTAATAAGGAAGTGACAAAGATGAAGAGACAAGGAAAATGAGAGAAGAGAGGGTTAGGATCCAAACAAAGGAGAAGATATGAAAGGAGCGTTAAGACAAGGAGAATAAAAAACAAACAAAGGAGAGGAAAGGAGATAACAGAGGTGGAAAGAATATTTAAATGAGCTTTGTTTGATATCATCAGAACACCTCCAGCTTCTGTTGAAAGTGAGATAGTGCACATTACCTTTAAAAAAATGTGCCGGGAGATTAATACTCTTACATCAATTTACACAGGAAAGCATCAAACCGCTTTGCTGAGGTGTGTGTGTGTGTGTGTGTGTGTGTGCAGGTGTACTCTCTGGACAATGCAGATGCCTTCCACAGTTTCTACAGCCCTCATAAGACCCAGCTGAAGAACCCAGTGATGGAGAGGCTGGCTGAGCAGATTGCCACGCTCTGTGCCACCCTGAAGGAGTACCCTGCTGTCAGATACCGAGGGTGAGCAGCAAGGGGGCGCTGCTGAGAGGCAGCTGTGGGTACAGACTGGTCTCTAAGGCAAAAGACATTTTAGCAGTCAAGGAAATGCAGTATTTAGACAGATAAGATGTTAAAGCCAACACAGGTGATCCAGTGAGGATGTTTGCCTGAATTTAACAAGCTGTTAGTCATGATATTTTGACATAAAGAGAAGAATGATATTCTTGAAAAAAAAATCACACTTTTACTGCTGAAAAGTACGAAGCAAAAACTAAAGTAAAAACATAATTATTGAAGCTCTCTTCCAAATATTTTTGAAACACTGAACCACACTGCTTGGAAAAATTATGTTAGAGTTTAATTACTGTTTTGCTTCAGTAAAAAGATTTGACTTTTGTAATGTATTATGTTAGATTTGTAATACAGTCTGCTTCACAGACTTGTGCAGGACGAGAAACACCAATGGTTCAGCAGATTTTACTGTTCTGTAGTAGAGGACAAAAAGGGGTCATAAAGAAGTTTTAAAGTCATCATTATAGTTCTTCCGCAATTAAATCAGCATATTTGCAAATGAATGTTTGCCCTCTGTGATCAGTGAACTTTGTGAAGTACAGCAGAGCTGCTTCACATCGTTTCTCACTCAGATGCTCTCAAAATGAATTAAAACAAACACTTTTTGCCGGCTCATTTGAATTTGTTCTTGTGTTTGTTATTCTCTCTTTTCTTGTTTGCATTTATTTGACTTGCTGTTACTATATCGTTTTTTATTTACCTCCATGTGCTTCCATTTGTCTGTCCATCTAACCAATTACCTCTCCACTGTGTGTCTCTCTGTCACTCTGTCAGTGAGTACAAGGACAACTCCACCCTGGCCCAGCTGGTCCAGGACAAACTGGACGCCTACAAGGCCGATGATCCCACTATGGGAGAGGTGAGTCCCCTTTATTATTCTGTTTCTTACCTTGTCACACTATTCAGGAAAAATATTCATTTTTAGCAGAACTGTATATTACTGAGAATGTACTTAAATTGACTGTATATATATTTATAATATTGTGTATGTATGTTTATCTGGTTGCTCCTTTCGCTCATGTGTCCGTGTGTCTTTCTGTCTGTAGGGTCCAGATAAGGCTCGCTCACAGCTGATCATCCTGGACAGGGCGTTTGACCCGGTCTCTCCTGTCCTGCATGAGCTCACCTTCCAGGCCATGGGCTACGACCTGCTGCCCATCGAAAACGACGTTTACAAGTACGAAGAACACAAACAACAAAATTTAAAAAAAAGAAATTCACTTTTAAGAGTTATGTTTGTAACTGAATTGGTGTGTGGCATGAAGCTGCGACAGGCTGAATATTTGTGTAAAATTCTGACATGCAAATTAGGGTCTTTTAGTTAGACTGTGTCTTTTCTTCTCAGGTATGAGACCAGTGGTATCGGAGACTCTCGCGAGAAGGAGGTCCTGCTGCATGAAGACGATGACCTGTGGGTGAGCCTGAGGCACAAACACATAGCTGAGGTGTCACAGTGAGTATTGTTCTTCATCTCTTTATGTATGTCTTTGGTTACTGAATTCAGTGATATAAGAACCTTTTCTTCATGTGTTGCCACATCTCCCTCACTGTGTGTGTGTGTGTGTTTTCAACAGGGAAGTGACACGCCAGCTGAAGGACTTTTCTTCCAGCAAGAGGATGAACACTGGAGAGAAGGTAACGAAGAAACTGCTACAGGAAATGATGATTTGATGATATGTAAAAAACTGGAAAATCCAATATTATACAAAGTATTAGAACTTTGATGTTAATTAACATGATGGAAAATGTTTTTTAATTCGTAACTCTGAAACATATTGTTTTCATCGCTCATGCACAGTGAAGTACATTAATTTAATCATTTAAGTTAATTTTAGTAACAGTCGGGCATTACACAATTGTGTGTTTATTAACTTTAAGTGACCAGAGCTACTTCACCTTTTAAAGGAATAATTCAACATTACAGAAAATATAATAAGTATTCAATGTCTTCAACTGAGTATGAGGAGAAAATCAGTACCACTTTTCTTCCACCAAATACGAAGCTGCAAGCAGCAGGTGGTTAGCTTAGCTTAGCACGAAGACTGGACATGGTTCATTTAGTAAAACCACAACTTGCTGTTTTTGCACTTTGGTTTGTAAACAGATCTAAGAGATGATATAATGCTAGCCTTTGAACTAAGCTAAGCTAACCGGCTGCTGGCTGTAAAGTCATATTATCATACAAAGTGGTAGTACTGTTGTCATCTCATTCTCTGCAAAAAAAGGAATTATTATCTAATGCATTTAACTTTCCCTGCAATGATAGTCTGACAACATGGTCAAATTTAATGTTATTTTTTTATGTATTTATTCATTTATTTATCTATCCATCTATCTATCATTACTTGGCAGCAGAATTGAAATGAATCCTGATGTTTTTTTTTAAATCTTTCATTCACATGTGATGTTTGTAGCAAAGGGCAAATAGGATTACCTTAAATCCATAAATTATTATTAACAAAATCAAGCTGTTAGTTTTAGTCCTCTCAAACAGAACTGTTTTTTAATATTTCGAGCTGTTTCTATCCCCAAATATTGGACGTTTGCTATTAGAACTAAACTCTTGTGTTAACTGGCCAACTGGTTGTCCAGCCATTTGACCAAAGTCCAACATAAATACTGTCTGTTATCAGTTACTAAGTTGTCTATTTTCGAGTGTCTTGTGTTGATATGAGTTCTCACACTTTTTTCTTTGTTTCTGTTTCAAACAGACCACAATGAGGGATTTGTCCCAGATGCTGAAGAAGATGCCTCAGTACCAGAAGGAGCTCAGCAAGGTGAGTGTGTGTTTGTATGAGTGTGGTGAGTTGTCCTGTGTGTGAAAGTGGATGCTGACCGTGTGTGTATTTGTGTTTTTCAGTACTCAACTCATCTGCAGCTGGCTGAGGACTGTATGAAGCATTACCAAGGAACAGTGGACAAGCTGTGCCGTGTGGAACAGGTAAGAGGAGAAGGAGATGGACGAGGAGAAGGCAAGGGATAAGAGAGGAAAGAGGTAACAAGGAAACAACAAGCAGGGAGAGGGAAGGAAACGAGAATGGAAGAGGAGATGAGAGTAAAGACAACAAACAACAAATAGCAAATCCTTGCTAAAGGAGGAATTAATAAAAAATTTAACTCACATTTTTCATGCATCAAAAGTTTCTTGTACACATAAATTATACAGTGATTTCTTAAATATAGAGTCATTGAAAATAAAATGCCTTTTCAGTCCCTGGAAAATGTGTATCTGTGGCTTTTAAATGACCATTCAAATGACAAACATATGAGAGCGTCTGTCTCTGTTCCAGGATCTGGCCATGGGCACAGACGCTGAGGGAGAGAAGATCAAAGACCCCATGAGGGCCATCGTGCCAATCCTGCTGGACGCCAACGTCAGCACATATGACAAGATCCGCATCATCCTGCTCTACATTTTCCTCAAGAATGGTAAGGAGGAGACTAGAAATCAGATATAGGGTTTGTAAAATGTCTGTACCTGTAAAAGCCAATTCTTTTAGCTTCATTTGTTGGTTTTTCTTCTCCTTAAAATTCTATTTAATCTGGTTGTTTATTCAGCTGTTATCTGACTGCCTTTTTAAATATTGAGGCAAACTTCTCCTGAATCAAATGATCCATGATGCTTGATGCTGACTGCTGGAATATGCCGGGAAAAACTAAATAAATACAGTCAGTCAAATTGCTGGTACTGAAATACTTAAAGCACAGAGTACTGAGACAACAAAATAGCATTTGTGATATAAAACTGTACAAATATATTTACCTTATGATTTCCAGATTTTCTTATTTCTCTGTATAGAAATTACAAAAATTCTGAAATTAATGAACCGAACAATCACCTATAGTGCAAAAGGGATGGCTTTTCCACCTGTGAAAAAAAACAACTAATACAGTCCGATTAGAGCTTCAGTCAGTCAGTTGTTCAGCATGAGTCTGTGAAAATAATGTCTGACAGAACACACGATACAGAAAAGCAGCCTTTTCAGATGGGACATAACCTGGCAGCCATGCATGTAATATAAAGTCTCAATAAAGTTGCTTTCTTTTTGCACTTATATTAAAAAACCCAATTTTCCTTCATCCCAGGATAATCTAAAAATATTAAATGTAAACATACATTTCTTTACAGTTGTAAGATATGATCTGTGTGCGTGTGTGTTTGTGTTTGTGTGTTTGTGCGGATGTTCAGGCATCACAGAGGAGAACCTGAACAAGCTGATCCAGCACGCTCAGATCCCCCCTGAGGACAGTGAGATCATCACCAACATGGCTCACCTGGGCGTCCCCATCATCACAGATGTAAGATCCTCCCAGGGTTACACTCATCTTTTTTTTCTCCTCTTCATCTTCTTTTCTTTTGCATCATTTTGCTCAGTAATTAAAGAAATGAGGGCATCTCAGAGTCTTTATTCTTCTATTTCTTATCCATCTCTCTTTATTTATAATAAATGTACCATATCCTCTATTCGTTCACTGTTTGCATGGACTGAACAGTGTTTGAGACATACAGGTAAATCTCATTATCTTTTCTTAAGTACATTTTTCAGTTTCTCTCTCTTTCTCATCTCCTCCTCTCCTCTTTCTCCTTTGTCAGTCCACCCTTCGTCGAGGAAAGAAGGTGGACAGGAAGGAGCGCGTCAGCGAGCAAACCTATCAGCTGTCCCGCTGGACACCACTGGTGAAGGACATCATGGAGGTGAGTCTGAAGGGCTAAAATTACAATTATCTTAATCATAGATGAGCTTTTGTTTGTGTGTGTGTGTGTGTGTGTGTGTGTGTGTGTGTGTGTCTTTTTTAGGCAGAAAGCACTTTGATTAACAGCAGACATGTCAGAGTTTCTCAGTTTTTCAGTTTCTAAAAAAAC
>JAQMCX010000026.1:131609-170521 GCA_029814765.1 Acanthurus leucopareius
TGTGTGTGTGTGTGTGTGTGTGTGTGTGTGTGTGTGTGTGTGTGTGTGTGTGTGTGTGTGTGTGTGTGTGTCTTTTTTAGGCAGAAAGCACTTTGCTTAACAGCAGACATGTCAGAGTTTCTCCGTTTTTCAGTTTCTAAAACAACTTCACTGTAGATGTGTTTTTTTTTTCTTTTTTAATCAGGCAAACCTGAATGGCAGCTCCAGAAACTACAATCTACTTTACCTGTGCAGAATTATTGACTTTTTAATAAGCGTATGATGACGACAACCTTAGTCAAACATCTGTTTTTCCAGCCTGGCTGTTATCAACTATATTTAGCTCCGTATTTGTGCAAAGCCAATTCTCCAATGGACCTACATGATGGAGCCACACATGGTTGCTAAGAGACCTGACGCAACAGTGATGGCCCTATTGAAATGTGTGTGTGCTTGTGTGTGTGTGTATGTGTGTGTGTGTGTGTGTTTTTAAGGCTTACAATATGACTGACAAAGACCTGTTTTGTGCCATTGTCCCCTTGCAGGATGCTATTGATGATAAGCTGGACACCAAGCACTACCCCTACATCTCCACCCGCTCCTCTGCCTCCTTCAGCACCACTGCAGTCAGGTACACACACACACATATACATATGCACCCAGTATTGCATTTTGCTGCACAGTTGTGGTCACATTACTAAATTACGAGGACAGAAGTGATGGTGTAGGATCAATAGTAATTTGGGATGGGAGATGAACCGAACGGATCAATACTTGAGAGGAATGTGGAGCAGGGAGGTGATACTGATGACAGGTAGGTCAGTGAGCAGTTTACAGGGAAAGAAACAGTGATAAAGTTGGAGGACTTTTGATATCAGATGAAATTTTGATCTTCATACTTTCAGGACGCTACCGAAAAGAGGAGGTGCTGCAAGTATCAAAAATGCGAGATGACCGGGGTGTGTTACGCTAACTGCCAATAAAATAAATGACACGTCTCCCTCTTAAAACTGCACAGTAATTACAGCCTGATCAGCTGGAGACATTCATCATTACTTGTATATGTTTTACTGAGAAAGAATTTAGATACAGGAGATAATAAAGGAAACAAGAAAAAAATTAAACTTTCTAGAAATTTCCACATTTTGAAACTGACTGCTTTGCCTCTTTTGAAACAAGTTTATTCATTAGATTGTCTGCAGTCACAGAAGCTGCAAATCAGTAAAATTTAAAATCACGTGTTTCCACATGACATTAAAGCTAATTAAAAACAGTTTTTCAATAAAGCTCTTTTCAGTCACTGCTGAGATGCCTTCCTAAAAAAATAGATATCAGCTTAAAGGTGACATATATAACTTTTTAGCACCAGTTTAATTCCCCATTTCAACTCTAATGACTGTGTCCATGTGTAGAAAATAATGTGGTCAATTCAGTTTAAATCATTTGACTCACTCTTAATTGAAAGATTACAGTAAAGTGCAGTGTTTATAATGAACAGATTCCATGTTGTAGGAGCCAATCAGTGCTCAGCACTTAGCCTCATTTTTTTCAGTCAAGAGTCATCATTTTGTATACACACATTGAAGCTGTACTTCCAAGCACAGCTAAAACTACATATCAACCTAATGCACAACAGTATGCAGCATTAATTTGACTTCTACATAAGAGTTACACGTAAGTGGTGCTAAAATGTTTCACACAGCACCTCTAGTCTGACCCCTGCAGTCTTTGCCAAGCTGACTTGGACACAAGTCATCAGTAGTACACACTCCTGTAGCGTGTGTGTTTGTGTGTGTGTGTGTGTTTGTGTCTGTGACAGGGAGTGATGTGAAGCCACTCTCAGCCCCACTAATCCTAACACTTCAGTCTGTTAGGAAGCTGCTGGTGTGTATTGATTGAGCATTAAATCCTCTCCCGTTGCAAACTGATCTGCCTTGTTTGCTGCCCCTCCCCCTCATGTGTCGGTTGATCGGGGCAAAGCTACACAGAAGCAGATGAATCCTCTGTTGCTGGAGAGTCATCACTTCTTTCCAATGTGATCTTTTAGCTTCAGCTCAGTTCATATGGTTTAGTTCCCAACTTCGAGTAGCTTTAATCATTTTTTTTATATTAGCAATGCATCGAATGATATAAAACTGTACATAATATCAAAGGGGTTGTTTATACTGACAAAACAACACATAATTATCAATGGCTTCACATGTCTCTCAGCTCTAAAAAAGCATTATAACAGCTTATTGTTTTCATTTTCTGGTGAGTGATGTTACTGGTTGGTTCACTTATCTTATGATTTGTTTTTAGGAGAAACCAGCATCTGTTTTCAAAAATCAGAAAAATCCACAGGATACCACTCACTCAGCACTGAACAGCAGACAGACAAATGTAGCACCTAGATGACGAATACAGAGGAGCATTTAGCTCCTAAATGAATAGAAGTACACTACTTCAGCTGGTTTAAGTTGCCCCCACTTTTAAATAAAAAAAATTTATAAAAGGATGAACACACACATCACACAAAAATGAAAAAATCAAACCTTAACAAATTATACTAGGTAAATCATATTCATGTCAGTACAGCATATTTTTATCAAATGAATCATAAAAAAGAAAAAATAGTCTACAAATGACATGACTGTTTTCATTTTTTGCTCTGGCAGTGCTCGGTACGGACACTGGCACAAGAATAAGACACCTGGAGAGTACCGTACTGGACCACGTGTCCTAGTCTTCATCATCGGGGGTGTGTCCTTCAGCGAGATGCGCTGTGCCTATGAGGTCACACAGGCCAATGGGAAGTGGGAGGCCATCATTGGTGAGTAGCTCAACGGGTTTCAACCCCGAGCGCAGGCCGAGAGTAAGAAGAAAGGGTCTGTTGTTTAGTTATTGGCACATGGCTTCTCAAAAACTACAGCAACTTTGAAGAGCTACTAAACATCCACCAAAAAATCTTGTTTTTGTTGACCTCCAGTTGTTTAAATTCTCACCTTGCAGCAGGGTTGCAAAGGTGTACTTCAGGATAATATGACATCACTGCTGGGTGTGGTTACAGGTTCAACACAGCACACTTTTGACCACACCCAACCACACCTATCAGTGATGCCAGGTGTGGTCATAATTGAATCCCTGCTTTTCAGTTTGTAACACAGTATGGAGATATCTCCACCATATTTAATAGAATAACTAATAAAAGCAGTCACCTGACAGAGGGGCCACATCCTTTGAAGCATTTTTAGAGGACTGTGCAAGGTTTAACCAGCAGGTGCAGGTTCAGTCTGGCAGTTAGCTGCTTTGAGGGACACATAAGGGGACAGCTTGCACTAGAGACATGGCTAAATAAAGATAAAGATAGAGAGGAGCATGAGGGCAATTTCAACAAGTGAAGGGAAAGGACACTCTAACCTAGGGAAGAAGCACAGATTCAGTGTGTTCAGTACAATTTTTTAAAAATTTCTTTCTGGAAATAAGTTGTGGAGGGATATGCTAATTTTTACAGACAAACTTAAAGAAAAAAGATGATTATGTTGTTTGTCATTTCAGGTTTATTTAACTTTCCCACTTAAATACAAGATAAGATAAACAAGTTAACAATTAGAAATTTAAGTTTCTGCATACAAAATCAACACACAACACCGCTCCTGCAGGACAGCATAATTTCAGTTTTGATTTTTATGCACCCAGATCATAACTTACCAACATGGACATTCTAGCTGTAGATAGTTGTATTAACCTGCCTTTTGTGTGCAATGTTTTATGTTAAAATAGCCCTTTATGTTATGCCCCTCTGTACTGTTTTTAATGTTTTAAAGCTTCGCCAGTCTGTGTGTTAAATTGGAAAGTGTCTTGTAAGTTGTTGTTGTGCTCTGCTTCAGCTGTTGTCTTTAAAAACAACTGTTGTCTTTGAATTGCAGCCACGCCATGTCTTTTTCTGTCTGTGCCTCCAACCTTTATGTGTTTGTGCAAAATGGCAAGTGTGTGTTTGAGCTGTCAGTTGGAAATGTGTGTGCTCGAGTATGTGTGTGTGTATGTGTCAGTGTGTGGATGCTGTATGACAGGTCTCTTGTCTCTTAACCTTTTTTTGTTATTGGAGAGAGTGGGGGAGGGGTGTGGCATGGGCTGAGAGACGAGCGGTGAAGCCACCTCTGTTCCTCCACAGGTTCCACCCACTTGCTCACCCCCACCAAATTCTTATCGGACCTGCAGCACCCCGACTTCCGAGAGTCAACTAGGGTGTCCTTTGAGGACGCAGACACCTCAGCCGAGTGAGGCAGAGACAGATTGGGAGGGAGGGAGAGAGAAATCACACTGAAAAAAGTAAAGACAGCCGCACAAAGAAGCCCTTTCTGAACCTTCACAGCACAAGGGCTTCCTCCTTGTTCCTTCTTCTTCTTTGATCCCTCAGTATTGTTTTACTGTAACTCCACCCTCCTCCTCCTCCCCATGTCCCTCAGGGATGGGCACCCCCGACCTTTCCTCATTGCATGGACCACTGTATCAGACTCCAGTCCCCGCATACTGAGAGTTAGCAAACAAGAGTTAAAGTCCTGCTGTTTAGTCAGGTTTAACATGTCTGCTGTTCCTACAGGAAGGCAGAATCCAAACATATGAACTTCACCCCACACGCCATTGTGTGTGTGTTGTGTCACCATAGTCATATGGGCGCTCCCTACAGGAGAGTCATAACTTCTTGTCCTATCTGATAGGAAAAATCATATCTTCGTGTTAAAGAGGCGTTCACAAACTCTGAGCTATGCTGTCTCAGTTCTTGTAACTAATCGTAACTATAACTGTCCTGACGCTGGCTAGTTAGTTTGTTGTACTGAACAAGAAAAGTCAATAGTTTAATTTTAGCTGTAGTGAAGTGAAGGTATTAATTGTGTTGATGGAGGAGAGAACATACTCTATACCCAGTGATCCATGGCCTGTGAAATTTAAAGCTAACAGGCTAACATCACTGTTAGTCTCCTCAGCAGGCTAAAACTGGTGCTAGCTTTTCCAACAGGCTAACATCAGTTACAGTTTAAGTAGCTTTTTAAACGTGATATTTCAGTGTTTATGTTGTTCCAAACCCTCACTGGCATTACAATGTAGTCTTACCTAGAGTAGAACTATCATTTTTTTAAAGTTATTTTGATTTTAGCACATGGTCTCAGCCATGCTAACTCAGGTTTGCTAGCTTAGTAATTCTTTAGTTAGGACAGCTCTGTAATTACTAAATTTCATTACCAAGATACATTTTCCCAAATTTAATAAGGAAACAACTTCCTGTTATTCCTGTTATAGCCCTAAATGTCATCCTAAACTGAAAAAAGAGAAAATTTCTGACTCAAAAAATTTCCGTATTGAGGTTCAAGCCCACAAAAGAGGCTAGTGTGGACTCTATCGACTGTCAGAGAAACAAACACAATACAAACACAATTATTACAAAAAAACAATAACAACTTAAAACCTATAAATCTACAAAATGCACAAATATGATGAGACATTAGTTTCATTTTTTAAGCTTGGCATGATGTCATATAACACAAAACACAACAAACTACACACAAGACACAAAACACATGGTCATAGTCTACAAGCGCCCAGTTTGAGGACCCTTACGTCTGCACGTTGAGTCAAATCTGAAAAGTGGCCATGTCTGAGGAGGTTGTGACCCCATCCCTGCTGCCTCCTCCCATCATCTCAGTTGGGTGGATTAAATCGTCCCTTGATAGCCACCCAAAGGCCTTTTGAGCCTACTGAACACTCACTCCAGATTTAATCTACCCCTCGAGATCCATCTTTATCAGTTTTTACTGTTGCATTTTTTCTATTAAATCCTTTGCAAAGACAATCACTTTTATTTGTTACTGGTTTCTTTCAGGACCAGTTATTGAGTTGATGTTGGATTTCAAAGAAGGAGGCTTTTTTTTTCCTTGTGTTTTTTTTTCTTTTTATTCCAAATTCTGTAATTCTGTCCATATCACTCTCTCTCAGCCCACCATAACATGCTCACATGGCTCCCGGCTCGTCCGCAGAGGGTGCTAAAAATTAGCAACACATCATCGTTATCATGATGACAATTACAGGATCCTCACACACAAGGCACTTTTAGAGGGAGAAGTAGATGTGAAAAATGTATCATAATAATAAGCATTTTAGAAGAATTCCTTTCAGTTGCTCAAAAAATTACCTTTTGTATCACGG
Organism: Acanthurus leucopareius; assembly: GCA_029814765.1. Taxonomy (NCBI): domain Eukaryota; kingdom Metazoa; phylum Chordata; class Actinopteri; order Acanthuriformes; family Acanthuridae; genus Acanthurus; species Acanthurus leucopareius. The sequence continues at coordinate 137,772 of JAQMCX010000026.1, forward strand.
CCTCTCTGATGCCTCTCTGCTGACACACAGCCTGGGAATGTAGCAATGTTCCACCTGATATGCTTTAGCAACCTACTTAACAGTAAAGATGCCGCATATGTCAAACAGCTTCCACTAACCCCCCCTCCCCTGGTGTAGGAAATTTTTCTTCCAAAACTCATCTGTTGCATCAGTCGCTAGCACACTTTGAGTTTTCAGTTTGTTGATGCAGGAATAAAGACACATATACTACATATATTTAAAAGACCTGAAAGCAGTCTCAGTCCACGCCTCTGTCAAGGCTACATAGTCCTCTGAATTATTATTTGTTAATAAAAAAAATGTTTAGATGTTTTATATCTGCATCTGGGTGCAGATCTACTTTCAAATACACATAGTGAGTATTGCAAATTTAGAGCGAGACTCATTACCACTGAGCTATTTGAAGGTCCAGTGTGTGGGATTTACTGGCATCTACTGGTGAGGTTGCAGATTGCCACCTTGTAGCCTTGAGAGAACCTAAAGAGACCACTAAAAACATAAAAGCCTTATTATGAGTGTTTTGATTGTTAGTTACTGTAGAAATACGGTGGTGCAACATGGTGGCCTCCATGCAGAGCAGGCCCGACCCAAGGTGGCGCTCTAGGCAAGAAGCCACGGCGCCCTTAGCATTTGCCTATACTGCCTATTGGAAGGGCTGGCCCTGCCTCCATGGAAGAGATCAAACCGCCCCTGTAGCAAAAAAAAGGCCAATTGATTAACTAAATTGATTAAAACAGAACAATTCAGAATATTATACCCTAAATTTTACATGCTGGACCTTTAAATGAACACTTTTGCAGTTTTCTGCTCAAACTTTGCTCAAAGTTGATTTATGCAAGTGTTGATTAAATTTGTTGTGCTGTGCCGTAAGTTCAACAGTTTCATGTTGTTGTTTTTTAAAAAATAAGCTGTACCTGTAGGAATTTGGCAACAGGTCTGTTAAAAAAGAAATGTATGAAATATTAAAAAATCATGGGTAGGTTCAGGTAATGTGGGACATCAGTACATCATTGTTTTGTAATGTTATATTTGTCCAAAATCAAAGTCCAACTGCATAAACTGATCCCAACTTGTTTTGAAAATACTTTTTGTCACTGTTTTGATTCTGAGCAATTGTTCATTTATTTAATCTATCAACTCTTCAAAAAGTCCCCCAAAATGGGTTGGAAAATCTAATGAAAAACTCATAAGATTTTGTCTCCAGGCTGTGCTTTGCAAATGGCCACATGGTGGCACTGTCTGCACCAAAAACTCAAAGCTTAGATTTACAACAAATTTAATGAATCTTATCGAGTTTTTTTTGAGAAATCCCACCAACAAAAAAACACATGGTATTATTTAAAACATGAGCACCTTGGCGGTCACAAATAAAACCAATTTGCAGAAATATATAGTTGACAACCTGATTGCTGACAGCCTTCAGCTCCTTTTGAACACACATTCACATATAGGAGACACACAAATGATAGAATACTATAGTCCAGGGCACCCCTCTCATTCCTAACTAATCTGCTAAAGCGATATCGTTATCAAACCAACTTTTGGTTTTATGGTTTTCTCAGTAAGCAGCTCTCACCATAAGCAGTATGGCTGCTCATACTGCTGCATTCAACACTTCCTGAGCAAAATGGTCATCACCTACTAAAACAAGTCTTTGTTTTCGTTATACTGTTTTGATTTTAACATAGAAATGTTCAATGATTTGGTGGCGTTGGACATCAACGTCACAGTGTTGTGTTTCTGGGGCAAAAAGGCCCACGAAGCTGTGTGTTTTGGGAACCAGCAGAGAAGCAGGCGAAGCCAGTCCGATGTTGACCTCCTTGACCCACACTAAACCCCCACCAATGGCCCCTAACACCTACGACCCCCGCATCACCATAACGACCCAACACGAGATGGGCTTGCCTCTTTCTCTTCTGCTTTTACCTTAAATTACTCCCACTTCCTGTTCTGACCCCTTTAAGGGATCAAGTTCAGTTTGACCGCAGGTGATGTCTTTGAGGTAAACCAAAACCAAACTGGAGGAAACATGCAGCTTTGCAACAGAAACAAACCAGTGTAGGTCAAATACTGTGGATGATGTTGAACAGGTGTGAGGAGTAAATCAAATGGTTTGTTTGCCTTTAGATGATAAGGAGTTAAGATGGCAGTTTTCCATCTGTAAATCTGGTAATAAAGCGACAAACAAATATGGCAAAATTTTGCTTTGCTCCAGTCAAGCACCTTTCAAGTTTTACAATGTCTGAAATGTGTCTTCAGCTGTCACAACAGTTCATCTCCGTGATACAAGGGTTATTAAGTTTCACACATTCATTCATAGTTAAGGCAGATGACAGACTTTCAACTCTCTGAGTTTGGATTTAATGATATGTAGACAAGATCTGCTGTGGTTTTGTTCAGTATTTTTTCAGTTGCTTGCATGCTTTGTAATTACAATTGTACACATTCCTCTAACACCTGATAGACTGTGCTGTGTAGTCGGGTTTGGTGTTGCAGGATTTCCACCAGTCCCCCTACTGCTCATAGTTCACAGTTTCACAACAGTTGTGAGGGGCCATCAGCTTTACTGTTTAGTTGCATGTGATCTAACACAGTGTCATGAGTTTGTTTCAGTGTCATGAGTTTGTATGTTGAAGAACTCAAAGGATGCTAGTCAGAGGTGGAACATGTTTACATGTAACTTTAAACAATCAAGATGAAATATGTCGAACCTATAACGAGATCGAGTGAAAGGATAATTTGGACGTGACTGGTTTTTATGCTCTCAGACCACGTTTCTCTACAGGATAACAAAATTCTTCTAATTTCTTAAGTCCAAAGTCTAAAAATCACTGAAGCAAGTTTTGTTTGAAGGAGATTTTAAAATAAATCATATATTGGAGATGGAGAAATTTTACCAGAGAACAGTCAGAAGTTATTTTGATGTAAGATAAATGTGGCAAAATAATTAATCCAAAGTATCGTTATAAAATAAAGTGCAGGATAAAGAGCCACTTAGAAATACTCCTAGAACTAAAATTGTACCTAATGACAGTAGAAGTAGTTAGGTTGGTAGTTAGTAGTTAAAGAGTAGTTTCCCTCTGACCTTTAGAGTAAATTGTTCAAACTTTTTGACACATGGTCCATTTGAACCTGCTGGCTAATTTGTTTTGATTTTCTAACTTTGGATTGCTCAGTATTACTATCTTTATTTTCATCATTATGTGAGACTGCACTCATCAACGCTAGGCATTCATAGCAAGAGCTGAAAACACATTTTTCCTCTGTTTCTTTCCAAACGTGCAGATCTAACGCTGTGTGTATGTGTGTGTGTGTGTGTGTGTGTGTTTTATGTATGTGTGTGTCTCCAGGATCGACCAGCATCTTCACCCCCACCACCCTGCTGGAGCAGCTCAAGTCCATGAACAAACCAGATGAGGAAGTGACAAGCTAAAATCCTCCAATCACATCGCTCTCCTCTTGACCTTTGACATTGCCCCGTCCTCCCTCTACCCATCTCCCCTCTGTATCCTCCCCCCACAAACCCTAAATTTATTGTGTATGCATCTTGCTTGAGAAGAAAAATAAAAGACATCTTAGATGATAAAAAAAATATATGTTGTATCAAAGAATAAAATTGTTGCAAGTATTCTCATGTTTTACAATGGATGCAACTAAATGAACTTATTTAAAAAGGTTTAAATATCAGAACAGAAGGCCATTTAAAACTTAAAAGTACCAAAATGTAATATTGTATGCTATTAAACCTGCTAGAATGTGTAAAAGGTAGACATTTTCTCTTGTTTGATCCTTTGGGTTTCCTCCTTGGTGTGACTTTTAGTGAAAGCGGGTGGAGGAGGGATGTGCAGTTCGAGAGGTTGATGTTGTAAAATATATCAGTCAACATGCAATATATATATAAATATAATTATCAGAGAGGGATTTCCTCCCCCTGCCCATTTCAGATGTTTGTATTCAGTAGCATGCTTGGACTTGTGTGGACTGTTAATGTGTTTGTATCCAGTGTGGATGTTCTGGGAGCCGCAGAGTTAGCGTTTAGCTTTTTCCTGACATGTTGAGCTTAAATTCTCCACTGAAAACCTGTTTTGAGTATCAAAAAATAAGAAAATACTCTGAAATTATTCCTGAAACATTATCCAACACTCAGTGGTTCATCTGTTGACTCAGTTGCCAGTGTATCAGGTACAACTTGCCAAAACAATGGCAATGTGGCAATAACAAGAAAAAGGTTACAGCTCCCAAAAAATGCTTTTTAATGATAATTTCTACAAAAATGTGGGTGATGTTTAAGATTCTTTTTAATTGTTACATATGGAATTTAAATTTGTTCTTTAATTCCAGAGTGTTTGATACGTAAAACAAATGTTTCAGTGAGGTATTGGTTTAAAATGCTTAGTTTAGCAGACACTGGAAAGAGAAAGAGCTTTGTAAAAAGCCAGAATCATCCCTCCTCTGGCTGCTGAGACTGTAAAGTATTTACTTCCCACAACCTTTTCCTTTATTGGGAGAATCTTCACGTTTTAATGTCAAAAGGCCGTTGCTTGCTGATATTTAATGAATAATCTTAAAAAGGGCCAGTTGTATTTCAGTATTGTATCCTGTCAGAATAAGTCTTATCTTTGGTTAGTAATGATGTTTAATTGGGCCATGCACTGAGTAGTGTTGTGTATCTGCCATATGTTGCTGTTTATCGTCTCACTGTTGACTGGTGATATCTCGGACTGTGAAGTAGTGATCCTTTTCCTTTAAAAATGCCAATGTGAAGCCGCCGTGTTTGTGATGTTTAGCTGTAGCTGTTAGTCGTCAACCGGGAAAAATAACTAATATCTATATTTTCTTTGTCTGTTTCCTCCTCTGGTGCAATGTAAACCCTCCAATGGTGAATGGCTTTGCAAAAAACCCTTGACGCCTCTTTTCACTTTTATTTCCTCCCTCCCCTCTTTCCTGGCCAAACAAGTTGTATATTGCACTATAATGCGTTTTCTGTGATGCAAACGCTTGACTTTGTGTTCATTTTTTTCTATTATGATTTGCTGTTGTATAGGGTTTACTCCGTCAAACCAATTGATTTATATTAAAATAATTATCAGAGAAAAAATAATGATACATTAGTCTGTCCTAAAACTGTTTAACTTATTGGGATTGTATGTTTGCGAGTGTTGAAGCACAAACAATACTTCCATGTGTACTTAATATGTACTAAGGCTGTCTAATAAATTGGCTTCCATTACATTAAAGACTCAACTCTTTCTTTTGAAGTCTAGTATGTTTTAGTAGCTTCTTAAAAAACAAAGAAATCAAAACAATACAGTGACAGCAAATGTTTATCACCACCACTTTTGGCTCATGAGAGACAAAGTAAGAGATTCCCTGCAAAAACTTAAAAAAGACATTCAGTTTGCAATTAATGATACAAAAGTAAAAAAAACTAGAGATCTACAAAGAAAGAATTCCCCTAAATCATCCACAGTACTATGTTCCTTTTCAACTAAACATGATACATAATTGTCTCAGTTAAAAATTGTATCTTAATCCTCTGTGTTGTCACCTGTATATTAAGGGCCTGTTGTGTATAAATGTTTGCTCCACATAAAGCTGATCAGTTACAGTACACCTTTTCTCCTGACTCATACAGTTATATTTACAAGCTTATGACAATAAACTGTACAAACATGTAATCACAAAACTACACAATTTTAAATGTTAAATCTATGTATATATAGACTGACTTGAACAAGATGGAAGCAGACAAACGTTAAGGATATCCAGCATCTCAAGACCTTGATGGTCACACTGTCCTTTTCATTGTATTTCATTAAAAAGATACATTGGTCTGATGTTTATCTACAAATAGATCTATGTTGGTCTCTTTAATGACCATCGACAACTGTCTTCATCACAATATGTGCAATGAGCGAGTGCATTTAATTTGCAGTGCAACATCAACAAGGAAACTGTTTATGTAAAAACTAAAATAACACTGAAATCCTGAACTTACTTTTAGAATTACACTGTAAAAAAAAGGAAACAAAAATTCACATAATCAATTAACCCAGTCACGACTGATAAAGAAGCTTAAAATAACTGAATGAAATCATTACCACCTTATCAAGACAGATGTAACTTCCAATGTCCACTTAAGAGGAAATCAAATTATTCTTCAGTTTCAAAATCAATATGATCAACATTTTTGCCAACTGATCTACAGTACATCATGATTTTATAAAGTATCGCATTTCAATGCACACCAGCGCATCTTTTTTTAAATAATATTTTGCCTGTTCAAGGAAAAAGTTCATGTTTGATGACCTGAGACTTAAAAGTTGCCATTAAACGATATCATTGAATTTAAGGTCCAGTGTGTTGGTTTAAGGGGGATCCACATGTAGCAAATAGCAGAATACGAAACAAAATATTCATTCACATTAAAATCACCATTAAGTATTATTTATTTTATCATTTCATTACTTTAGAATTAACCCTTTTTTGTACAGAGAAAGCAGGTCCTCTTCCTTAGAGTCCAACATGTTGCATGTCCATGTTTCTAAAGTAGCCCTGAAAGAACAAACCAAACACTGACTCAGTGTAGGTTCTCCTACATATGAAAGTTGAGAAGAGGAACATTCAGATGGCTGCAATTTGTAGCTTTACCACTAGATGCCACTACATCCTACACACTGGACCTTTAAAAAGGCAGCAGAAGGAATTTCAGCCAAAGTTTTTTTCTCCTAATGTAGGAATCAAATAAAAGTTACCAAGAAGAGAAGTAGTTTTGATTTTTTTATTCACTCCTTTCAGCTGCTGGTGATGTTGTCAGCCTCATTGTGCAGCTGAACTGACGCTGTGTTGAGGTAGCATTGCAGCCTGTAGAATGAGTTCAGGCTAGTAGCTGCAAGACTGAGTCAGCAGCTCCTGGTAGTGCAGTCCAGCAGCCAGGGAGTCAGCCATGTGCCCAGACGTGTGTTTCATGAGCAGAGCTGCTCTGATGGCTTTGTTCAGGGAACTGTCCACAGAGCGCTGACTATCAGCAGACCGGGAGAGTCCTGTTCTGCCTTTTGCCTCCCGACGACCTCTGACCCCCAATGATGTACCAGTGCTGTTGCTTGGAGATATGTAGAGGGGTGACGAGTACAACCTGAAAAGAGGGTTAGATTGATGACAAAAAAATTAGAATGACAGGTGAGACTTCCAGTGATAATACATCAATCAATTAATTTCTCTCCTGGTGCAAACAGGAAATGACACAATACGTATGCTGATGGATATGAAAGTGTAAACTTGGAGTGACGCTAACAACTAAACTTAAAAAAAAAAGAGATAAGAATGTTTCCAGAGATTCACTGCTTAATTCATTATCTGAAAACCATCTCATGCTGGAGCAGGATTAAATCAACTTCTAACTCTGATTTCAAAAGAGTTGTGATGCTGTGTAAAACATCAACACACAACAGAATGCAATAATTTTTCCATCATACCGTTTAACCACTTACAGAAGTGATGGTGAACAAACCGGAATGCACTGCAGCAGTGCAGGTGGAGCAGCAGCTGCAGAGTGCCTACCCCTTGGTGATCCGTCTTGGGACTTGGCTGGTTGGCGGTGTGTGTGTGTGTGGGAGTCTGAGACTCTGCGACAGTCTGTGAATCACAGAGCAGGTCGGGAGCTCCATTAACACTTCAGATAATTAAAGTCATTTCATTTACTGCAGACTGAACTGATTTATGTGCTCACTCCGAAGAACCTTATGCTGCTGATGCTGAACTACAAACTCTTGGGGTTTTGAAAAGTCATGCATCACATCAGTGACCACACACACAGCAAAGATAACTCGTTCACACTTCTCTATCAGAGGGCAGGGAAATCTCAGCACTGTGTCAACAGTGTGTCTGAGCAGCATCACAGCTTTGATCACATGGTCTCTAACCTGGCTCAGTGCTTTTCAGAGCTTCTCTGTTGCCACCAACTGGAGATTTAAGGGGGCTAAATGACAGCTCAAATGAGACAAATACTGAGGACAAAGCTGCAAGGTTGGTTTCAAACAAATTAAAAAGTAAAGTGTATTTTAGGCTCTGCTTTAACACAAAAGAGTCAATACAGAAAAAACACATTTTCTTTTCCATTTCCTGTGACTTACCTTCATGTCTCCCTCTGTGACGCAACAAACACCGAGGACAGACAAGAGCTTGCCACTTTCTGTTGTCGGGTTCATCTGCTGCCTCGAACATTTGTACAGACACACCAGGTTGCTGCCCTGCAACACACACATGCAAACACACTCACCTGCAGGGCAGACACATCCTATTCTGACAGTTTCTTTAGTGCTGTACTTTCTGCTTTATATGAGTTCTTATATAATGAAAAGAACACTGTATAACAAGCAAATAAAATGAATACAAATAAATGGAATTTCAGAGTTTAAAAACATGAGTAACTAAACTACAGGAACAGGACACTGGGTCGTCCTGGGTTGGATGTTCTTACTGGGGTGTGTTCTGCTGTGGAAAGCACTTGTGCGGGACCAACAGCTGTCTGGTGCTGATGTCTGAGTACATCTGGACACCTGAAACTGAGGCCGAGGCCGAGGCCGAGGATGAGGCTGAGGCTCTGACGCTGTCACTAAAAAAGAAAATTAAAAAATCATTCACTTAACGAGAAGCTACAATGTTCAAATCACATCACATGCTTTCTTAGAAAAAAAGTGATTCCTCAAGAGTCTTTAAATAATCTAGTTACAAGTCAAAGTGATTGTACCTCTACTAATAATACACCATTATCTATTTGTTCATCAGAAGCAAAGGATTAAGGGTAAACTCAGATCAACTTACAGATGCCAGGTTCTTGCATTACAGCAGAGGGTTGTCTCTTCCTGGTTGTTCTTCTAGCTGTAGAATTCTCAACATCATCCACCATCTGCCTGTCTCTTTCTCTCCTGCTGACTTCACTCCTTCGCTCCTCTGATCTAAACAGCGGGAGAGGACAAATTTAAGTACAAGCCACTGTAGAAAAGAAGAGATTTCTTGGAGGGTTCATAGCCCTTTTTTGAGAGTAAAATTGGAGTATTTTTTCTCAAAGCCTGTTTTCTTAAATATTGCTGTGAATAAAAGCACAAAAAATGAAGTTTAAAGTATTCCTTCATTACCACACTTATTGTTATGTTAATGTAATGTAATGTTTAGTCATTATTATGTAATGTCTGCTAATTTTAATACCAGGAGACAACAAGCAAATTTGACAAAGGGACTGTTTGATTTAAAATACTAGAGGATTTTTGATGCACAGTTTTCTTTAAGTGACTGTGTAGATGAAACACCATATTATTTTGAAAATCAAGCATTTAAATACTTGAATTCAAGCATATTCATAACTTTAAAAGAGTAACAGTTACAATTAAATCTCTTTTGATCTTTCGAGCATTTTTCAAAGCCTGTTGTTATCTCCTTCCTGCAGCCTCACTGAGCTTGCTGAGGCTGGAGGACACGTGGATTCTCTGGCTACACCTGGAAAATAAAAACCAACCTGACACGAGGTGTAGAGGTTTTTTGCTGAGTGTAGCTCTCTTCAGCTGAAGGAGCTGCTTTCACAGAGCTCAGAGTCTCCTTAGTTTTCATACAGCTTTCTAGTCTCTCCTTCAGTCGGGTCACCTCAGCCTGCAGCGTTTGGATAGCATCGCTAAAAAACACAGACAAAAAGATGTTAAAAATCACACAAAACAAACAGTTGGAGGTCACACTTGCAATTAGTACATCTGTTTTGTTTTTTCACCACCACACATATCCAAGGTCAAACAGTAGTGCAGTCCGGTAAATGTGCTGCAATGTCAAAATATTTAACCAAAATGCCAAGTGATTTCTCAAGTGTCTATACAGGCATCAGTCCAAATGTACGAGCACACAGTGTTTGCAGAGTCATGCCACACCACACAATGCAGACAAACAATACCTTCTGATAAGCAAACCATGTTTAATATCTGATGACTCTGTAATAAAATACAAAAAAGGTATTTGTTGACTGAAACATTAAGCATGGCTCAGCATTTCATGAGATGTGTGGCCTGCTGCTGCAAGGCAAACTTATAAGAGTCAGTTTTAGGAAATTTCTGATAATATGACCTTCATCCATCGCATGAATGTATTTTATATCTATATTTCCATCCAGGAGTCTCTGCAGAGAGACATAAACTTGGCCTTGTTTGCACAGCTATCGGCACTGCAGCTGCTGCTGCTGCTGCTGCTGCACACACTCACTTGCGATTGGCCACCTGGCTGGAGCTCAGTGCTCCGAAAGGATTGCCATGGTGATGCTGTGAAGTGGGGGAGGAGCTTAAGCAGGAGCTGTGGAGGGAACTGACAGACTCTGTGTACTGGTCACTCTGTCCTTCCTCAGACACAGTGTTAGCTGCAGAGACAGAGAGGTGCAGCAGGTTAAATACACTGTGAGAGAGAGACCTTATGAACAACAGGCCTCAGCATGGATCTCAAAGCTAAATTTTCTTTTTTTATTGTTTTTACCCTGCTACAAAGAGCGTTATATGTCTTAAGTGTCTTAACATAAAAATTGCAGTCAATGGACAGAACTTGGAGACTCACAGTTGTCACTCTCAAGTCCAAACTCACTGTTCCCGCTCTCCGCTCTGCTTTGTTCTGCCTGACTGACACAGTGCTGTGGAGAGCAGGAGGAGCGTCTCCTCTGCCTCTGTCTGGTTCTCCTCGGGTGGTCGGGTCTGAGCTGGGAGCCCTTGCTGGGCGTCACAGCTGCGCGACTGTGTGACGATGAACAGACAGGAGATGGTGCTGACAGGGGACCTGTGTGAGGATCCCCTGGGGTCCTCTCCTGAGGCACTGAAACACTGTCCCATCATGGATTCAAACATACAAAGATAGATCAGAAAAAATGTGTGTTTGTTAAAAGGGTGGGAGACTGTGCAGAGAGTAAGATTTATGGTGCAGTAAAGCTGAGTGCGGGCAAAGAGACACTGCTGGACTTCCTTACCTCTCTGAGGCCCTCTGGTGGACAGTACTGAGAGCTGCTGCAGGAGTCAGACGGCTGCTCTCTGAACCAACAAACCCGCTGTCCGTCTCAGGAGAGATGATCCCATCCTGGTCAACACAACACACACCAAAGATCAGACAACATTCATCTATACACATTTTACATGTAAATGTTACTGTTTTGTAATACTAGACAGCTCTCTTTGTGGAGTCAGCACTTCTTTTCTTTTAACACAAAATATGTTTTTTAAACACCCATAATCTTGTCTGTAATTCATTAATGGTTTGGTTTATAAAAGCAATGAAGAGTGGCAACAAGACTGCTTTTAAGAAAGAATCACTGAATATATCAGCACTTTCTGGCAATTAAATCATGAGACCATGCAGGTTTATACATCTGCTTGTTAGTTGTTTAGTGGCTTGGGGTTACATGGAGGCTTAGTGTTTTGCTTTAAAGTACAGCATGAAAAATTAGAAAAACAAAAAACATTGTGTGAGTGATTAAATGATCTCAAATCATCTTTTCTTGATTAATTCAAAATACAAAATGGCTGAACAGTGATTTGTTGTTTTTGGTCATTTTTGCTAAAGCTAATGCAAGATCAACAGAGGAGCACATTTTCCCTACATAACAGGGCTCTTAGCTTAACATTTTACAAATGCATGATAGGTTGTTAAGCTGATGACATTAAATTAAAACCTTTCATGGTCTAGACTCTAAACATGACTGATGCTGATGCTGATGCTGATGCTGATGCTAACCATTCCACATTTGTGAACTGAATCGTAAGAACTGACCTGAGACAACACTCTGCTGCTCCCAGTTTGGAGTTTGGAGTTCTTCCTCTCCGATGCACTGATCTCCCCCAGACTGCTCAGACTGCTGCTGTGGGCCTTTTCTATCTTTAACCTCTCTCTGCTGCTAGAAGGATGAGCAGGGAGTGTGGTGAACTGGCTAGAGGCCCTGCATGAAGGACTGGCCCTGTTCGACCTCTGTTTGCTGGTGGAGACAGTAGGAGAATCCCGTTGGTCTGATCCCCTGTCAACAGAATAGCACAGAAAATTTAGTTTATTGGAACTCAGGACATTAGCTTCCCCTACAAAAATACCTTTAATTAATGAAACTTTTTCGATGGGAAAAAACTGACAGCAATCGCTTTTCACATTTTTATTTCAAAATGAATGATTCAAACATGATTTAATTTCACCACTCACCGATCCAATAGTTTGGCAGAGTCTTGTTCAGCACTTTGTTTGTCATTCTGAGGTTTGAGGTGCTGAGAATTCAGAGTTCCTTCATCTTCCATCTCTTCATCACTTATTTCACTAGCAGAGTTCACTTCCTCTGCCGCGGACTCTCCTTCATCAACCATGAAAGGCACAGTAGGACTCTGGAAGAAGATGAAGTTAGATCATTACAGAAGATCTGATGTGGCTGCATTTACACTCTGTCATTTCATAGCATGACTGTGTTCTTAGTGACCCTGTAAAGGTCAATGTCAAATCACATGAAATGCCACTTGACTGACAGCTATTTTTTAATTAGTCTTTTTTAAGACTAGAGATTATGTTGGAATCACTATGCAGCAAACAAATTAGAATAATCTGTTTTTGGGGGGGGGGGTTTACACATTTTTGTCTTTTATGGCCATAAAGGTTTAAAAACAGTACAGTTCAAGGACAGAGTCACATAAATATAGAAAAAGCTGTTTGATTGTACCTGTGGCTGAGTCAGGGTGTCTCCTTCCTCAGGGGGGGCAGATAAAAGGGTGGATTGAGGAGGTGGAGAGGGTGGAGCCTCACAGGTGGGCTGAACCTGCCACATTTGACCCATCTGTTCCTTCAGTTCTTCCAAATGCAGCCCACATTGAAATATGAGCCCCTCCAGCTCCCTGATAAACACACAAACATGGGACAAACATAATAAAATCAGCCAAAAAACAGAATGCATGTAAGTACAGAAAATAAAATCTAGTCTTTTGTGTATTAAAGTTGAAGTCAATCTCACAGTTCAGGGTCAAAGTGGCTGATTTTTGCCCCTTGTTGCTGCAGAACTTTGTGCTCATCTCTCGCTGACAGATAGCCTCTTTCTAAAGAGTCGAGTCCCTCAGCAAGCTGTGACAGACCCTGAAGAAAAACATCAGTTCATTATTTTGGAACACAAGATGGCCAAAAGCATCTTCTCAACAGTTTCAAATTAACTGTGACTTGTTCTTACCCTCTTCTGTTCAAAAGGTTTGAGTTTCTGGCTTTGTAGGAGTTCCTCAAAAATCTGCAGCTGGAAGGAAAACACAGAGAACCTTAAAGTTTGATTACTTTCTAAGTTACATCATACAGGGGATTTGTTTTTCCACTTTCCTTTTCAATTATCGTTGAGAGCTTTAATAGCTGTTACATTACCTGCTGGAGGAACTTGTGGGCCTGACTGTACAGGATCTTGGCTGGTTGCTGTTCCACCTGAGGGTCTGGGTTTCTTGTGGAAGGACTGGCAGATGAACTTCCTGGTTATTTAACAGACAAGGAGAGGACAGAGCAGTTATATAATTCAAGTTGTACAGAATGATGCAACAGCAGCAGAATAGTAGACAGTCATTTGTTTGCATGTGCACATTAAAAAGAAAACTTAGGTGAAATAAATAAACCTAAGGTAAAAATGAGGAGGGTAGTGTGACTCAGCTGATAAATTGGACTCATGAATAAAGGTCAATAAAATGAATGAATGATGGAATTTGCCAGCAGGTGGTAAATATTAATAAGGATGAATTTACTCTGATGAGTGCTTTGTCCATTTGAATGAAGAGAGGGTGAGCTGATCTCTGCTCTCCGAGCCTGAGGAAAATCCAGGTTCATGAACCTTGAGACCTGGTTCAGTGTTGACGGCACCAAGTGTCCAGGCTTTGAAGTGTCAGAATTCAGGTTCACCTGGTGGAGAGATGAAAAATAACAATATGTATGAGCATATCATGATCGATGTCATCCACTGACATTGCCTCGCCCGCTTACAGTCCTCCACCTCTCAAAATCATGCTTTTCCTATGTTTATGTCCCCTATAATGTCCTGATGCATGCAGCTCATCTCACCGGTCAACCTAATGCAAGCAGCAGTGGTGGGCGGAGCATGAAGATTGTGATTAATGGGTGAAGAAATTTTTCAATGAGGAAGAAAGATTAGCTGTGCTTTAAGCCACTTTGCAGAGCATTTTTTTACTTTTTTCAATAGAAAAACAATGTGAAACAAAATGTTAATTACATGACAGTATTTTTTTTAAAAACTTTATAGCATGTCTGAAAGGGGACTTCTACTCATATGCTCTGCATTTATAAGACTGCTAATCTACTGGCCCAACTTCTTCCTTTCTACAAAATAGTGATCTCAGTGAGACTTCAGTCCCTCTGGATCACTGGAGTAGCTTATTGTTGTAAAGAGACTTTAGGCCAGGTGCAGAACATTACGGCTCCAGTAGGAGAATATTTCAAACAACATGTTTTTTGAAGAAAAAAATGATTGAATCAAGATGATCAGATTTAGTATAATTTGAGGAACATAGATAAAAGCAACATGCTCATCTAGTGTTGTATGTTTTCACAGCTGACACTTAGCGAGCAGCAGGGTACAATCTAGACACGTCAGCAGCTCATCATTTAGCTGCCACATAGAGGCCACCATTGGTGCTCACACTTGCAGTTTAACTTCACCTGTATCTCTCTGTATGACTGTGGGAGGAAGCCAGAACAATCGGAGGGAACCCATGTAGACACACAGAGAACACGCAAACTGCATGGGGTTAGAGGTTACTGCGCACAGAAAGGTCAAGCCTGAACCTAGAACCTTCTGGCTGTGGGGCAACAGTGCAACCACTGCGCCACTGTGTCACCCAGCCACAACATTAAACAGGTCATTTTAGTTTTTTTTTTAAAAAAGGGGGCGTTAAACACATACACTGGGTGGCAGTCACCCCTTCCCCCCTCGTCAACACACATACAGAATTAATGAAGGCGAGAAGGAAGAGACGCCCCTCCATGATAAGCCATTGAAGCAGTAAATCATAATGACCTTAAACTGACCTCAACAGTCCCCTTAACACATACAGGCACTGAGAGGGTGGAACACGTGTAGAAGCTTCAGAGCTGTATTTCAACCAGTTTTACACCTACTGTACGTAGGTTTTTTCTGCCTGTCATTATTTTTAGGATATCTCACAATATTTATTGTTCAGACAAAGAGAAATATCTACTAAAAATAAAGAAAACAGACCACATTTCTGATAAAATGAAGGCTGAATGACAAGAAAAAACTTAAGCATTGGAGATCAAATCTACAAGAATATAATTCTTAATATACAATAAACAATTGCCTTGAGTAAAAAGTTTAAAATTTGAAAGATCAAGAAAAATGCCATTTTAGACAGAATATAATCACTGGAGCTTGTATTGAGATTCATTCAGGTGTAAGAAGATGATGCATGTCCCACTCTAACTAAAATCACTTTGACAATGCTTTTCAGTGTAAAGTCACTGCTTCCACCTGGACTGTGTGATGTAAACGTACAGAGGGAGGGGGAGACAGATGGTGGTTCACTGTTGCATTAAAAGAGATAGAGAAGAGGTGGAGAGCTCAGTAAGCTGATTTTAATTGGTGTTAATTGTGGAGCCCTGCTGCTCCAACAGAAAAGGGACAATAATTATAAAGGGGAGCTATTTTACAACACGTCTGCAGTCCTGTCTTTCTTCCTCCTCCCTCATTTTGATCCTTTCTTACTTTTCTAAGACTTCTGATCATAAACTCTGACACACAGCCCCTCAGTCTGTGCTATGCTGACAATATCTCTGCTGTTTTTCTGCAACAACCTAATAAATATATGAATATAAATCAAAATAAACAATTTATTATCTGTAGTGACAATGTGTAAACTTCTCTTTTAAATATGGTTTAATCAGATTCTTCTTTGCACTTCTAGCCACGTAATTGTTGTAGTTCTGATCTGAACTTATTTTCCCTTCTTCACTTTGCTTACACAAAAACTATATCTTGATATGAGAATCCCCTTGATAAGACATAAATCTCTGTCAAGGTGTTGTGACACTACATATAAAGGTACATTAATCACAGGTGAATGAGTTGATCTGTGGGTCATTTTTAATTCCAAAATAAAGGAGACATACAATAACTGTTCACTCGTACAATCACTGGATAGTATTTGTGCTACAAACACCAAGCAGCAGATTTAGCTGAAAGCTAAAATAGCACAGACCACATGCAGACAAACTCGACAAAGGGACAGCTGTCATCAGTTAAAAAGTTTGGTCACAAGAGGGCCTTTCTTATAGTTGACTATTTTTATGTGGCCTGAGGCCTCGGTTTATTTTGGAGAAGCCTTTCTGTTGGTTCCAAGAATCCTGGACTTTCTGTGCCAACCCTGGATTTTATTCTGGTCCTGACTAGACTTTGGTGCATGTGCTGCACAGGATGTAAACAGACACCATGGTGTCTTAGTCTTCAGATATGACAGTACAATCTAAAGAGGAACCTCCACTCCTCCACAAAGTATCTGCAGCTGTGTGTCTTTTTGTGCAGCATGTAATTGTACATTAAAGAGCAGCTGTGGCTAATGTCTCCTATAAAAATACTATGAAACAGATGAAAATCAAATGAATGATCACATTCACATGTTGGACACTTTTGGTTTCCTTGACTTCTATTTGAAAATAACAGAGCTTTCACCGCTGTTCCTTAATCAGTGAAATCAAAATGATTTAGAAGTTAGTCTGTTTTAAACTTTTAAACTTCTGTCAAGTCATCTGTGTTTGAAAATTACCATGAAAGTTCAATAATAATGTTTGAGAGAATAAATAGTCTATCATCTTGAAGTTTTCTCATAACTTGAAGGTATCATACTGACTTCAAATGAGACAAAAGATAAATCTGCATGCAAACACTATGTACTGTTTTTTAAATAATGATCAACTGTTGGCAGATTTCTAGTTTTATTACCTTGGCTTCAAGGCGCAGACGATCAATGGTGTTCTCCGCCTCTGCGTACTTAGTCAGCAGTGTGTTGTAGTCCTCCTGCAGCGACAAGAGAGGGAGAGGAAATAAGAGAGTAAAAGAAAAAGAAATGTCGTGCAAAAGAAGCATGTGATGCAGAGAGGAATGAAAGAGAAAAGGAAGAGAGTAAAGTTGGGCAAAAAGGGGGTGGCAAGTATGATATGATGTAGGCTTGAACTGAGCAAAAGCTGCAAATAAGTACTGTTGAAAAAATATGGGAACATATGAAAAAGATGCAAACTCCAGCTGTAACTGTGTATCATAAGCTCAGAACTTAAAATTTTTACAAAACATAATTGAATTCTAGCATCT
The DNA here is from genome assembly GCA_029814765.1 of Acanthurus leucopareius. NCBI lineage: Eukaryota > Metazoa > Chordata > Actinopteri > Acanthuriformes > Acanthuridae > Acanthurus > Acanthurus leucopareius. The sequence continues at coordinate 155,137 of JAQMCX010000026.1, forward strand.
TGTTTTCTGTCATGTTTGCATTTTAGCATCCTGGAAGGTTTCTACAACCTTACTGGCTTATCTTAAGTCTACTAAAGCAGTCCAATGATTTTCAGACTGTATCCACACTAAGCTGACTAATTTTTAAAATGCACTTTACATATAAAAACAACATGCACTGACAACCATGTTTTCTTTCTTTCTGTCTTTTTTCAAACTTTTTTACAATCTCAGTCTCTCCTGTACCTGTAGCTGTTCTAGCAGCGTGGTAGCTTGCTGGCGACATTTGAACTCCTGAGGCACAATGAAGTCAGGGGCGGGAGATCCATCAGTGATGTTCAGAAGGACTTCTTTCACAATGTCAGCTGGAGATTTAAACACTACGGGGGGCTCTGGTGACTCCCTCTGGAAGGAGTGTTTGCTCGTAGGGGGCTTGTAACCACCTTTGGGGAAATGAACCTTTGGCTCCACCTTAGAGAAATCTGGTGTTTGGTAACTCAGAGGTCCTTTTCTGGAAATACAAAAAATTTGTTATGAGCAGGGTTTTTTTTTTGAATGCATAAAAAGAAAAAGAAAACACAATATATATGAACTGAAAAAAGAAAATATGAATTAAAAAAAAACCCTACAAAGCCTGTTAAAAGTAAATGGCTTCACTGATGTGGCTCACCCAAATTTATCCACTTTAGCAGCACTCCTTGCTGCTCTTGGTGTCCTCTGCTTACTGTCTGGACCTGTAGTTTTATGTTTGCATTTTAAGGATTTTGCCTGGGCTGTGCTGAGGGGATGAGATGAAGATGCAGCTTCAGGAGAGGGCGGCCTTATCCTCCTTGGTAAGTGAGAGGGTCGTTTATGACGCTTATCTGGCTCAGATGATCCCCTTAATGGCCCATTACTTTCTCCAGTGTAATGTTTTGACATTTCTTCAGAAAATGTGACAGCTTGCTGAACAGGAGCCCTGGGCTTTTTATTCATACGACGAGGACTGGACTTGTTGCTAATGTGACTCCTCTGTGATTCTGAGATGCTTTCTGTAAGGCTCATCTCTGGAATAGTTTCACCTTTAAAATCATGAGCAGCGGCCGTTTCCTCAGCATCAACGTGGAGAAGGTGGGGGAAGGTGGGGGCCGTGACAGGTGGAGCAGGCTGGGACATTGGGCAGTGACGACCGGAGACTCCAGCTGGTTCCATAGTTAGCAGATTAGCCCTACAAGATGGTGCAGAGCTCATCTTTTCAGTTTTTCCTTTGGAAATGTAGCTCTCAGCAAAACCACTCACAGTATCATTCTCTCTTGATGCCCTTATGTGTTTATTTTTCTTTCTCCTCTTGTCCCTTTTCTTTCCTGCTTCCTCTCTGTCTTTCTCTCCCTCTGTCACGTACAAGTACTTGACCCTCTCAGTGAGGCACCTAACCTGCTTCTCTTTGTTCTGCCTCATATCCTCATCTGCTGTCCGTGCTGTTAAGCTGCCAGTCCAATCATCACCTGCCAAATACACAAAGAGATGGGGCACGGAAAGTCAGGAAACAAGAGTTAAATTTGGGGGAGAAAAATACTTTTAAGAATTTAAACAGTTCCTTTTTTGATGGTTGACTGGACCTATATAGATTATATATACGCACTAACAAGTAAGACATTATGTACATTCAAAAAAGTAAGACACTGTATCCTTGTTTTTACAATGATCTGTGTGTGTTGTAGTTTATGATTTCAAGCATGCAGAACAAGTAGTTTAATTGCATTTGTACAGAAAATTGGACATTAAATTTACTAAGAAATCCAATTACTGTCATCATGAAAATTATAGACATAATGAGGGACTCACATGATGACAGCATCTGTACTTCCCCTCCTGGTGATTTGGCGGGGGATAGATGATCACTTTGGTTATAACTTAGCTCCTCAGGCGGTATATCCCGGTCATGACCACCAACACCGGCTTTCTCTGGGGTGTTTGGATTACATTCTGCATTTGCATCACCATAAGTCACCCCCCACTGCACTTCCTCCAGTGCCTCAGACAGTCCAATGATGCCATTTTCGTCCATTTGGCTGACAAAGTCATCATCCTGCTCTGCCTGGTCTTCATTCTCATCTTCCCACTCATCATCATCATCAGATATTACAGAGCTGGTGGGTGAGTTGCGGACTGGGGCAGGGGTCCAGAAAAGAACCCCTGCTGTGGCACCCTTTCTTGTCTCCATTCAATTTTAAGCCACTTGTTGCTTGGGTTTAGGTCTCAGCACTGACCTCAGTTCGTGTCTCAGCCAGGCACAGGAGCTTTCTGCATCTTTTCTTGTTGATAAGGCTCTGCAGTGAGGTCCACTTTTAAAGCCATGGCCACAGAAGCTTACAGACTGCAGGTCATGTTAGCGAGCTGCTAACAGTCCAGAGGTACAGCTAAGGAGAACTCAATGGTCAGTCTTCAGTTTTAAGGGAGAGGAGAGTTCAGCAGATCCTGAAACATGAATTAGAACCTCTTGTTTAGTATCAATAACTATTTAAACATTTAACATTAGCAAGTCTCCAGATGAAATGAATCGAACATGAGAAACATACAAGTACAAAGACTGGTCAATTAAAAAAAAAAAGATTACTTGTGATGCATCACAAAATATATAATAATCCAACAGATCACCAGAATACCTTTGACTCCAACTGATGATCAGTCAATTTATCAATCATTCAACTAAAAAATTACTCAGCAATTACCATATCATTTTTAAGCAAAATAAACACACACACACATACACATAACTGGATCCAGCTTTACAAACGTGAATAACTGCTGGTTTTCTTAGTGTTAAGAAGGTAAACAAACTGTGGGGCTGTAGTGAACTGTTTGAAGCTTTGTTCATAAAAGTGACATCTGAAGTCACCTAACATTTGCATATCGTGAGCTTTGGTTGTTGTGTGGGATGGATGGGCTGAGCAGAGGGACAGGGGCTGACAGTCAGCTGCTTCTGCTGATATCACCTACGAGGGGATTTAGGGACAGAGAGAAGTATCTGGAGGAAAATACTCGGTTTTCACTTGAGCAGTTTACCAGCAGAAAGAGTTTATTTTTTTAGAATTTATCTTCTTTTCAATCTTAAAATGATCCAGCGTTCAAACTTGTTCTCGTAACACAATGCCATAAAATACCCCTTTTACCCCTTTTAGCCCTTATTCGGTGTCATCAAAAAATGACAGCTGAAATTCAATGCTTCTTTCAAACATACCAATAGAAATTTCAAATGTCAAAAAGTGACATTCGGCACAGTCCTTACTAACTAGATTTCTTTTAGTTGATCCTGAGTTCAGAGAAACTGTGAGGCTTATTTTTCATTTTATTTGACAATTTATCAAATATTAAAGAAAACTAGTGGAAGTTGCAGCCCTGCAGCAGAGGGACGGCATATGCTGCAGAATATGCCTAGTTTTGATCACCATCTTTGATGCTACATCCTTTAAAAAATCAAAAATGACAGCAGCCCAAGAGTAACAACTGCTCTGCTCATAAACTAATGGGGGTTAGATCTGAGGGTTGAGGAAGAGTCAGCAGTTTTGACATACACAAACACAGTTGTTCTCCTCTGTGCACAAACATCAACACTCCATACATCAGTGTCTAACTATTAGTCCCACTGCACACACTGCATTTCTCTTATATATTGTGTGAATCACTCTTCTACAGAAGGAACTGCTGCTGCATGAAGTCCTGGGGGGGCAGTAAAAAGGATTAAATGCTATCATAAGCAAAGGCAATCATTTCAGACAAAAAGTCAATGCCATGCACAGCAATCAAAGCACAAAATATCAGCTTAGTCATTGTTTTGTCATAAGGACCCAAACTGATTCATGGAAAATCACCTTTGTGTTTTACCCTTTCAAAACGGGTTGAAGCCTGGCCTATTTAACACACAACAGATTTGCATTTAGAGGCATTCATGAAATCTCTTTCCTCCATGTGGCTCATATCCCGTTAACAGAGAAACTTTTCAGAGACACCTGGTTTGAGATGTTATTGATTCATCTGAGCATTTATAGTTTACACAAGCTGATATGACAGATGTAAAGACAGCTGTGGAGGTGGATCGGCCAAATACTGGTAAATGTTTTACTTGTTCATTTGAGTGATTTGCTACAGCAAGAGAATGCTATGGCAAAGCAAAAACAGATACCAGTTAGAGTTGTTTCTTAAGAATTTGACTGTTGATTTATTGAAAGCTTCTACTTCTGTAATATGTTTTGTTTTTCCTCTGCAGTTATATGCAGCCAGTTCCAGCACCGTCTATGTTGTAGTGTCCATTCATTGTTTAAAATAAAAATCATGTGTTTGACTGATCAGTTTGTGTTTTTAACCTTGTTTTTAAAACTCTGCTAAAAAAAAAAACAGTAATTATGAAAATATCAGTCATATAATTGATAAATCAATTGCAAAAAATTCAAAGTACTTGTTTAATTATCTGTAATCTGCATTGGGTTCTTAAAAAAATGCTAAGACAAGACAAACAATTTAAGGATGTGAATTTTAAGCTTTGAGAAACAGCAAAGGGCATTTTTAGCCATTTTCAGACACATTATAGAATAAAGATGTAAAAATTGGAGACAAAAATACAGATTAACTGATTAACTGAAACGTGATTGCATTTTATATGGTATTAAAATAAGGAATAATCTCTGGTAATGTGTAAATATTTATAACAGACTGTATCAAATGTCATAGCTCAAAAAAATTGTGATCTACGAAAGCCAACATGTATTTTGATGTCTACTGCGTGTTACCGTGTTTGGTTTACTGTGCACTTGGAAGTGGTAGTTGTGTTAAAGTTACATTTTGTCTGACAGCCTGTGTGAGGTGCAGCACTTCAGGACTCATTTCCAAGGTGTCATTAACTCTGTGTCAGACTGCACAACAACATTCATTGTAGTGCCCCTTGTTCAAATCCTGCACTATTGGTTTCACCATTTAGCATTTTTTTATTTTTTGTTATAAACTAGTGTATCATACATGTAACATAGTTAAGATTAGACTTCTCTTTCACAACATCATATAGAGTCCCCCATGAATTTACTGCTGCTAATGCTACGTTCACCATGGAAACACCATAACATGAACGAGAGCTGTGTTCCTCAGTTTCTGCAATAAAACATCTCTGACAAGTCAAAACATCCTGTATTACAGCTACACCGTGTCCCACCTTAAGAGCAGTCTGTTACACTGCTACAAAGAGAAAAACCATTCAATTCACACTTTGAATTTATACATGTCCTCTAAAAAACAACATAACCAACATCTCATGTCATGAAAATCTCATGTCATCAAAATACATCAAATCAAGAAAGTAGTTCTAGCATGCTTTAGTACTAATGTTGCATAATTTAACTATCTTAGAGATTTTAATCACAGATAAGTGCCCACATATACACTTTTCTGATGCAATATCAAACTGATAATGCAGGATCACACATGCATTACTTGGATACACTACTTGAATACACTACATGAATTGCAAGAAAACCGCATTTTCATAAAAAGGCAGAAAGTCAAGCTTGTTTCGCATAGTAGTGCTCACACTAAGAAGAGTGGTCACTGTGTGTGTTTGCTTCTTTCATCAATACCCCAGATTACTGCAAGAAGATTATTAGCCTGGTGCTTCTTACAGTGTCTCTCACTCAACACTGAAACCTCCCTCTCTTACATACACATACACAAACACAAAGGTATGTCTTTTGCTTACAAATCCAGACACACTTGTGCGCATCCGCAGAAGACTGTTTTGATTGTACTAGAAACAAACACATAGCGCAGTGTGTAAGACTGACAGACTCATGTTGTGCTCTCTCTACTACCCCTTTCATACACAAATCAGCAGCGAGTCTCGGCACTGGCCGACATGGCAAACTCCCCATGCATTTAAAGTAGACCACAAGGAATGAGAGCGCACAGCTTGGAAGACAAACAAGCTGAGAGGTGGGTCTAGAAAAACAATAACTTCAGAATAGAGACAGTTGGAGCCCACAGTATAATTCTGACATTATTTATTCATGTCCCTCTTCCTGCTCTGACATCAGAATTTCCAGGGACCAAAGAAGAGGCGAAAACCTCTGCCAGGAAACAAGGAAAACAGTATATAAAGATGTATGATTATAACAAGTAACAAACTGAAAAGTAGCTAAACAAATTAAATTTTTTAAATCCATTTATTTATTATTATTATTATTATTTTAATTAATGCTTAGATAAATTAGCTCCTGATCTAAACTTTGGGCTATTTTTTTATGACATGTTATTATCAGCTACTGGAGAAACACGCCTCTGTATGAATTTAAAAGTAAAATGCTTTTATAAGTAACTTTTTGGTATCTGTGCAAAATACTTGGTATTGTATCTACCAAAATTATCAATAATTTACAAATCATTTTGCAGCAGAACTCAAACATGTTATTACAGAAAGAGCACAGGTGTTACCAATATAGTAATGATGGCAATGTGACAGTGAGCCAGCACACACAATACCAGGAACACACAACCAAGCAGCTAAACAGAATTCAACTGTAATTGCTTTAATATTTTCCACCTGGGCTTTTCCACCTGTGTTTCTACTTGAGTAAAGTTTTTGATTGATCACTGCTCATATCACTGCATGTAACTATCTATCACTTTTTACCAAATTATCTTAGTTTTAGAAGAAAATGTGTTGCTGTCACACACTCACGTGCACACCCACAAACACCAAACACAGACGTTTGCAGTCTGGCCAACAATAACTCAGTGTAAAGCTAACACAGGAGAGAAGCACACGGCTACAAACTTTGAGTGAAACCTAGTGCATTTTAAAATTCAAAACGTAGTATATTTATTAATAACTATTGGGTGTCTGAGCCTCTATTTGGTGAGAATAAAGCTACGAAAGAACTCACCTGTTGCTGTGCTCATACCTCCTATTCATTCCCGGGGTAACTACGGATTTATCTCGGCTGCCAGATGGGGAGAATTAAGCTGCTCTAAAGCCCTTACAGGGGGCTTCACTGATTGTAAACAGACAATGTTCATCAGTATTCATTCAGGACAGTAGGCTAGCTCAGCTCCTTGCAGACAGACAGACAGGCAGACAGACAGCAGGGCTGTAATCATCTCACTGTCAGCTAAGGCTGCATCCAGGCCAGACAGGTGGGGTGGAGGTGTAAGAAATAAGAGACAGCGAGATGAAGCAGAAGGAACAAAAAGAGAGAGAAGGAGAATTTCTGCCAGGCCTGACTGTCATTCCAAGTCCCACCAAAGCTGTAACAAAACCCTCCTACTCAGCCAACAGGGGCACTGCATGGATTTTCACTGGGTGACACCAGCTTGAATTTGATTTGAGCACAGCGAACAGAAGTGCAGATTGACCTGAAGCTACAGTGAGCTGTTTAGTTTGGATGGCTGAGTGACTAAGAAATGACAGCTAATCTGCTTAGGAGGCACAGAGAGAGAGCTGCAAACACAGGATAGGCTGTGCACTCAATAAAGCTGCATGTTCATTTAAAATAGCACTGAAGGTGACTGATTGATTCATTGATGAGTTCATAGAAAAAAAATTTCAATAATGTGGTCTATAGTCAATCAATCAACTAACTCATGAACAAAAATACAAGACATTCGCTAGTCCCAACTCTGTGAAAATATTCTGCATTTATTTGTTTTTTATCACTATAAATTTAAAATCTTGTGGTTCTGGACTTTTAGTCAGACAAAACAAGTCATTTCAAGACATTTCTTTGACTCTGTGCAATTTCACTTTATATTTTAACTTTTTAACAACTAAACAGCACTGATTTTTAAACCCAAAACATATATTATCCTACTCATGTTGTAATTCTCAGCTCTCCCACCTGTCTAATGGTACATGAATAAATTGTATTTTTTATCATAGGAGGCTGAATTTCTTTCTCAGCTTGTACTGTGACTTGAACTTTAAGAAGAATGTATGATGAAGATGGATGAGGCTGAAACTGACAGAGGACTTCTAGTCTCACTCTCTAGTCTAGAATGTTTGTAATATCAGTTTCCTCAAAATTTTCAATCTTATGGCTACTGCAATGTAGTTTTTCACCAAAATTACGCAATTTGTCAAATACAACAAATTACAAAGGCTAAATAATAAATACTATACAATAAATATTTGGGAGGAAATAATGGTTAACAGTGCAGCAGAAACAGTAAATTTACATTTACAACACATATGTCAAACAAACTTGCGTAGTTTTCCAGCAAAGACCGAAGTGTATCCTAGGTATGGAGAATCAAATACCATCAAGTATTCAAAGTTCAAAATTAAAACTATACAAATTTTGATTACTCACTCTTTGATTACATAATTTCCTATTTAAATGATAATTTTGATTTTTTTACATTTTTATTATTAGATTAGGTCCTTGTGCAGCTGATATCCGTCAATACAAAATGAAACACTGTATTTGACAGTGTTTGCATCTTTTTAATCTTAAAATGAGTGGGGATTTTATTCTTTATTATCTTCAATCCATCAGGTTAAGTCCAGACAGCAAGTTTTTCTCAGTTACTTTCACTGGTAAACACAGATCAGGCAGAGGTCACGTTGTACTCTTAAAAACCTTTGCAGCCAGTCAGAACTGATTTTCTTTTCACAAAAAAGTAAGTTTAATGCACATACCATGTAAAAACTTACCCCCCCCCCCCCCTTTAGAGCCATCAGTCTTGTAATGTCAACAGTCCCTTTCTAATTCAGTTTCAAGCAAGCGGGAATTGGAGGAGAAACAACACCTGTAGCAGACACGTCGAAAACATTATACACCAGTCTAACTTAAACTGTATTCACATACATGTTCTTGCCTTACAAAAACAAACAGCTCCAGTCATTTCCACCCAAGACAGACTTGCTCAACAACATCTAAACAGTTTAAACCAGCTCTTAACTAACGTGAAGTCCAACCAGTCAGGCTGGTGGGCTGAGGAGCACAGACTGCGTTTCTGAGGACAATGCACACACAAAAATCTCAACCAACTTCGATAACGCCTATATCACAACATTGTAATGCAAACTTACCTCATATTATACACACATAACGTGTATATATTTTGTTTATTGAGCAGGCAGGGTTTTTAGAGAGGCCTGAGAAGATTTCAGACTTCACAGCAACGGGGGTCGGTTGCCTTGAAAACCGCAAAACTTAACATAGCCGACCCACCCCTGTGTCACCATGGCACACACACCACAACAAACCACACCGACAGTTAACACGTTACCGAGGCGTCCTACGAGACTTTCAAGCCTAAGTAACACTTTTCTAAAACAGCGACATTTGGCCACTTATTTGACTTCAATAAACGTGTTTTTAACTAGGTAACGTTGGAGAAACGGTTGGTGACTTTAACGTTAAGCTAGCAAACTGTGCCAGTTTCAAAAGTTGATTATCGTAACCATCACTCACATCTAAATTAGACCTCAAAACAGATGAAAACTACTCACATTCAGACGACTTTTAGCCAGACAGTGCTGATATCTTAACTCTGAAGATGCACGAGTTAATTTGTCCCAGGGATGGCAGTTACCTGATACTAATGAGGCTAATTATCAGTTTTGTGGAGTGTGGCACTGATTTTAGCTGGCAAAGTGGTTTCTCGAGGCAAATTATAATTGGACATTCTTCTGACCTGAGTTTAGCTTTTCAGGAAATTGTTTTCCTCTACCAGCCCACCCAGACGCCTACATAGCATGCCTTTAATCCTTCAAAACAGTGGTCTTGACTATTAAGTTAACCTTGCCCAATCTTGTTGCAAACGTAATCGTTTAGTTTTTGGAGTTTGTGTTGCCTACCAGGCAATTTTCAGGGCAAAAATGTATCCAAATAACTTGAAGTCCGATATTGAATGATGATTGGTGAAAAGCCCGCTCAAGGGCGGGACTTAAAGATTGATTTGAAAACATAATTTTGGGAGGTTGACGTTCACGCAAGTGTCCACAAGAGGGCACCATTTCATAACTTTTTCAATATCACCTAACTGTGAGGAAGATACCGTTTAAATGTAACTCGCTTTGTTTAACGGAGGAAAAATAGATGTTAATCCTTATCAATGTCCAGGACAGGTTTTCATCGATATATACATATAAACTGTAAAAAAAAAAAAAAAAAAGAAGTAAGAAATAATTGATAAAAGTAAAATCAGCAGTTTTTTTTGTTTTGTTTTTGTTTTTGTTTTTTTTTACTTTTTCTCCTCAGGCACCATCTTGACATTCTGAGACAGTTTTGAACACTATTTTCCATTTTAACATCACAGTACCCAGAACACAAAGCCTGTTCCATGAGAACAAAATGGTAATATCCCCTATGCTGTGAAAGACCTTACCAGAAGACTGGAGGCTGTTAAAGCAGCAGATTATTGCCTGTGATTTAAGAATGATCAATTACACATGAATGACTCCACAAACATTTGGCCACTGGTCCGACTCAAAAGATGCTGGCTAATTACACCACCACGATAAAGATTACACAAAACGTCACTCTTATTCATATTGCCAGACTTCAGTTACGTGGTTTACCAACAGAAAAAAGACTGAGGGCAACCGTTACTTTTAATTGTACTTGTATCAACAAGTCAGCCTGAGAGAAAGGCTTGTCCATCCTGGCAGACTAAAAAGTACATTATTGCTCTGTTGCATTACAAGTGAGAGAAAAGTAATTTATTTACAGATTAGTAATCTGAAGAAATTATTACACTTTCACTACACTGTACAAGGCAGAGCAAGGCCCTCTGTTGAGTTCTATGTTAAATCTCTGTAAGCATTCGTTGCAGTAGACCAATGAGGAACCAAGCAGCAAGCTCACATGTGGTTTCAAAACTGAGGTGCCCATATGGCATGTTAACACAAGCTAGGATAAGGTTGCAAATGTGCAGATTTTAAACGCAATTTTTTATAATCTCTTGTTTTCAAGTATATCATACTATAATAATCATTTTTCTTCAAGTACTGTTTATCCTGGATTGGTAAAATACATTTAGATAACATTAAATAGAAGAAAAACTGGTTGAAACTGAAGTGAAAGAAACAGAGAGAGCGAGCTGGCTTCAATTAGCCCTCTCTTATCTCAAACTTTGCAAATGGAAAACAGTAGATTGCAGTTTGGCAGTGTATTATATGGCCACTGGCACTGACCCAAAACCTGGTCTGCATGTCTAAGAGGTTTCTGCCTGGAAGCTGAATCAGCCTCGTAGGCAGATCTGGTTGGCAGACTGAGATGAAGACCCTACTGCACCAGGAAAAAACATGTCAGAGCTGTTCTCTGATTGCAAAAAAGGTGACATGTGTCAAACAACCTTGTAAAAAAAGAAGAGCAGTAGAAAAGCAGTAGCCTGTATTCATCTCTTGACTTTAGGCATCGGGAAAAGAAGCAAGGGACATGCTGATTTTTAATCCAGAGTATTTTAGTAGCTGCACTGTGGCCCAGGTGGACCACAAGCAGGTAAACAGAATTTGAAATTAGAGATGTCACCAGTTCACCTTTTCATTATCTATGAAACTGTGGAATTCTGGGGCCATTACAGTTTCCCACAGTCCCAGTGGATGTTTTTATATTGCTTGTTTTATCTGTCCAGAACTAAAATAAATTAAATTTGTGAAACCAGAAGAGTTAAATAGCTAAAACCAGAGGATGTTTTGAAATTTTGCTAAACAAACATTTAAAGTTGGGTTAGATTTATGATAAAGCCCCATATCTTATACAGCAGGCCTCAAAGGATCTTTACAATGCTCCTGAAAAGACAACACAAACACAAATACAATGATTGTTTAAAAAAGAAATACCATTCACCTCATTTTTGTGGACAGTTTTAACCTCATGAGTCTGAGCTGGACACAGAATGGGGTGGTGACCTGTCCAACACACTCTACCTCTCACCCAGTGTATGCCAGCACAAGTTCTTTCAGCTCCAAAATGAACAAAATAAGCAATTCAGAAAATGAAACAAGTCAATACAGTATTTTCCAATTTCAGTATGAAAGCTGTGATTTTGCTGAAATTAATAGCATCTGTTCTGTTCTTCTGGGTGAATGCTTTTGATTGATGCTTTTGTATCTTTGTTTGGACAATGAAAGAAAATAATAAAAAAAAAAAAATAACAAGATCAATTTGAGCTGAGCATGAAAGAACACAAAACAGGTCTACAAATTAATCAGAATAGAACCATGTGTGTACAAAATGTAGTGTTTTCTGTGCCATAGCCTGAAAGGAAACTGATGGTTAGTTAGTGTAGTTGGCCGACAGTATGTGGACACTTGAACACTACACCAGTATTAAAGCTGAACTCTCTGATACTTACATTCTTATGTGAAGGCTTTTGCAGTGATTTGCTCCCAATAGAGTACTGGGGGGGGGTCCAACACTGATGGGGTATGATAAGTTCTGGCTCACAGTCGATGGTTCGGTTCATTACTTTCCATTTCAACCTTCAGAACTCAGTATTTTAATGAGATGTCCGCATACTTTTCATGTTAGTGGTGAATTTTTTTTTTCATTATAGGCTGATAAACTATCTTTTCCAAAACTTCACCAAGTGTTTTTGTGCCCAAACTTAAACAGACCTTGACCAAAGACTTGGCATTACTTAACATTGAAAACCATAACATGAGACAGCATAAGGCTTCGATATGTGATGGCCTTCAGGTTCATTAAATGCCAAAATTTCCATCTTGGCGAGCGGATTGCAGATGATAAACACACACTTTTGCTATCAATTTGGAAGCACTCTGTCATTAAAAGATGAAGGATTAATAACTCCTTTTATTCAAACTTAAAGACACAGGCATAGACTATAATCAAGTGATCAGGGGTGTCCACATACTTTTGGCCTTTTAAGTGAGCAGACACCAACACAGTACAATGTCATGTTTCCTACTTCAGTATAAAAACTTCTAAATAAAAGTAGACAGCTGGCTAGTTTTTGCAGTTATCTTTATTGAAAAATTAAACACACTTTCTGTATAAATAGCACGTCATTGTACAACACTCCTCGTTCAAATGTGCATGAAGCAGGCAAGAACACAGACAGACAGACTGACTGACTGACTGACTGACTGACTGACTGACTGACTGACTGACTGACTGATGGGAAACAAAAGCAAAAGGAGGCAGCAGAAGAGCATCGCAGGGTGTGAAAATGAACAACAACAACAAAAGTCAACCTGTGCAGCTAATAAAGCAGGAGGCACACTCCATAAAATAAACATTATCAACAGAGTTAACAGGTGGTGTTTCTTGCTTTATGAGTCTGACCTTTGTGGGAAAGCAGGGGTTTAGTTGTGGTGGTGGGGGGGTTGCAAACAGTCACACAGTACCAAAGGACGAGCAACAAGTCAGCGTCTGAGCTGTCGAGGCTGGAGTCAGAGCCAAGGCCAGCACCTCTCTGTCTCAGCCTCCGATTAATGAGACTGTCAGCAGCTTCCATCGCTTCCCTCCATCATCCCTCCCTTCTGCATGGCCCTTTAATGTCAGGTCAAGAGAAGGCCGAGCCACTATCGACATGAGTCTACAAGACGGGGTCAGTATGCGGTTTATCCACTGAAGTTTCTGTTATGAGGAAGGATGACTCAATGTGTGTGGTTTGAAAAGGTCTACGTAAATAAATGCAGGGTTAATATAATAATGGCTGATGCTTTTCTTGTGGAGATGAATTCATCAGTGTTCACATTAGACTGTCTCTGAGACATGTTTGCATTTATCTACCATTCACCAGAGCAGGGTACAGCCGGCAGCAGGGGCGGGCTCAATGTCTTGCTCATGGGAACTCTGGCTTTGGTGGACACATGAGGCCTTGTGCACAGATCGAACCAGTGACACTCAGGTCACTAGGAAATGCTGACTTTACTTAAAGTGACCTCATTAAAAAGATAATATAAGTGAAATTGAAACCGTGACTTGTCCTTGGTTCTTGTGACATTTTGTCCCAGCTCTGTAAAATACTTCTCTAAAAACTAAACTTTGATATTAAAGAAATAGACTTCTAAGATTTTTTAGAGCTCCATACTGATGCTGCTCAAAAAATACCCCTCGTAAAGGAAACTGGTCTAAAATGTACTCATCTTAACTAAGTCCTTAATGAGACAGTTTGGTAAATAATTCATAATTAAATTAAAGGTAAGACTATTTAGACAAAGTTCTTGTGTGGCTGCTTTTGGATTTCTGCCTCCTTTGTTGAAGGATAAGATTATTGAATATCAGTGAATCGACCCCTCTAACAAGTACAGTACTGTCTTTGTATGTAAATCCTGATTGATCTTATTCTCCTGTAACATCGAGCTCCACTCTTGTTCATTAAAACCACATCAGTGAGCCACACTGAGCAACCCACTGTTGGGTGACATGTTCCTTTATTTCCATCAAATGCACTGTGGTTTATTTCAGCTCAATCACACATACACAATTACATGGCTGCTGTAAATACTCACCAGAGTATCAGACTTCTTTTAATCCAAAGATAAAAATAGTTCCCAACAAATGCACTGTTTGTTTCAGTGTAAGTAAAATTCAGTAAGACCTACATCGCACAGCTGTTTTTGAAAATTCCTCAGCCCTTTAAAACTTTTTTTTTTTTTTTTGCAGTATACCTTCCTCATACTTTTGATCTTTTTCATATCTCAGATTTCATCAGACCAAATTGGAGAATAGGAACGTCACAATAGTATTCCGAGAGACTGATTAAACCATTTTTGATTTGAGTTTTTTTTATGGCATTTTTTTGTCAAATAGAATGATAAACTGACATAAAAAGGCATTTTCAAGACAAAAAACATCCATATTTTTCCATTAAGACAGCAGACGCCGTTTTGGTTTTGGAAGCTAGGTAATTACATAACTAAGATATTTTGTCCTGTTTGTGGGAATGCATATGCAAATAAATCCAAACAGCTTTAAATGGGTTTTATAAGCCTCAGATTTGGGAGAATTCCCACAATCCATAGAGTAGAATTTTATCTCTAAGTGTATTAAAACCTCAATCAATGAATCTAAGGACATACTATGTAGTTTTCAATGAATAGCGTTATTATCTAGCATTCAAACTTGGCCAGCTCATTGACTGACAATGGACATACTCTCTTTTTCTTCCCCTTTTCTTGTCTCCTCTCTGGAGGAAGGTGTCATTTGTGACACTCAAATGCTCAACTCAGAAAACAAAAGCCTTCATCTGTGTGGCTGCCATCCATTCCTTCAAGATTAGATTGTTTAATGGAGAGTAATTCCACTGAGAGGACACACTCCAGCTCTTGTCTGTCTGAATGTGTCTCTTTCTGTGTAGTGCCTTCTGTCTGTCTGTCTGTCTGACTGCCTGTTTCTCTCTCTCTCTCTCTCTCTCTCTCTCTCTCTCTCTCTCTCTCTCTCTCTCTCACACACACACACACACACACACA
>JAQMCX010000026.1:179169-245903 GCA_029814765.1 Acanthurus leucopareius
CACACACACACACACACACACACACACACACACACACACACACACACACACACACACACACACACACACACACATTGGACTGACCTTGTGCTGTGCACTCCATGAGTTTGTCATTGGACTCATAGTCCTCTGGACAGACATGGTGGCACCTCCCACTCAGCTGGTACAGGCCTGGCCGGCACCGTGTACATGTCTCGCTGTTCACGCACGACTCACACTCTGCAGGGCACACTGCAAACACAAAAGCACAATTAAGTTTTGTATCTGTTGATATAGTGGCCAAACTTAACACATAAACATGTTTTTATGTGGCAGCTTCATTCCAAAAATCAGAATTATTTAGTTAACTCCACACAACTAACGTGGGATAAATAAAGAGTCAACAGAATTACATAAAAGGGTAAATCCAGCATTTATCCTTTTTCCATGTAAATGTAAACACCGGACACTCACTTGGAACACACTCCCTGTGTGTGTCGCTGCGGACCAGCCCCTCAGGGCAGTTCTCCTGGCATTTGCCAAGGTGAAGGTAGAATCCTGCTCGGCAGCGTGTGCAGAAGTTCTTGTTGAAGCAGGAGTCGCACTCTGACCTGCACTCTGACAGAGAAACACAGACCCACCGCCTAAGTTTATTTAAACCGTACAAGTTATCGAGTGTGTCCTGCCCGTTAAATATACAGGGTGTCAGTGTGTGTGTGTATGTCGCACTGGGAATACAGTCAGGAATACAGGCCACTGCTGCTGCATCCATTTCTGCAGGGTGACTTGTGATCTGTGATTTCCAGGGAAGCAACACTTGATTTAATTTAACGTCATCAAAATGAAGCACACTTAACAGGTATTGAGTTCATCAGTGTTTTGAGTACATGCTGTCTGTATACATGATGACTTATTTCACAAGTGGGTCTTTAAGCTGATGCTTGTGGAGAAGTGTATGTTGAGGAGGACATATATTTTGACAATGCCTTGGAGACGATTCAGCTTCTTGTGCTTAAGCTTGTCACATGAAACCAAAACAAATTGTTAAGGTCGCATTTAACTTAATGAGGAGTTTTCTGTGTGTGTTTGTTATGAAAGAGAATTAGACTGAGCCAGAGGTCAATTAGTAATGCAGAAGTATACATGCAATGTTATATTCATTGATCTTTTGTTCTCATTTGTTATAACTTACTCGTGCAGGTGTTTCTGTCTGGGGAGCGTGTGCCATAAAAGCCTGGAGGACAGGAAGTCATGCACACCCCGATCTGCTTCATCCCAATCCTCTCCAAGTGCATGAAGAAGCGCGGCTTGCAGGACAGGCAGCCATTGTAGTCAGAGCAGGTCAGACAGCCACCCTGCTGGCACCCTGAGCTCACACCAGAGATCTCTGTTGACAGGAGCAGGGGGAAATTTGAGTTTAAATTTCATGTGGTAAGATAGTAAGAGGGTGATTTTAGGTTAATTTTTGCGGGATCATAACATTTGAAAATCCCAAGTGGCCCAGCAAAGTGCTGCAAACTTTGGTCCTGCTTGTAATGCCATTCTGGTAATACCAGCCTCCCTGTCTCTTAAAGCTTAGATAATTGAAGGAGGCTGGTGTTTTATTTGCTAAATAAGGACACAGTAACCCCCTGGTAACCCTTCTGTAAAATTTTACAGTATATATCACAAAAACATTAAGGAAGTGTCATATGGTGTGGATATTAGTTTTTTCTGTGTGTGTGTAAAAGGTTTAATTACATGTAGTAGTATCTTGCACAAAACCAGATCAATCTGATAATCTATCATGTTCAACCCAGATTGTAGAAGAGTTTATACACTTCAAACCTTGTAAACCAACAGTCCTATACTTGAGGGTTGTGGCTCAGAGGGTGGAGTGAGCTGTCTACTAATAATAAGGTTGGTGGCTCAATTCACGGCTCCACTAGTCTACATATAAAGATATCTTTGATATGTAAGTGTGTCTCTCTCTGATGAGCAGGTTGGCAATTTGTATGATTGCCATTAGTAATAAATGTGTTAGTGAATGGCTGAATGACAATTGTCAATCGACAAGAAAACTTTATAAATGCAGTCATTTACTGTTATGATATAAGAGTGTGTTATCCCTTTCCAGTTTGTAAACAATTCTATAATGTGTGTTACAAAGAGAGTTTCAGTTATCAAAATCATAAATATATAATGACAAACAAATATTTTAAATAAACAAAAGGCAGTGTGCTAATTTAATACGTACGGCTTCTTGTTATTTTAAGCACTGAAATATTTCAGTCAAGTGTTGTTGTGTCGCTATCACTAACATGTGGGATGGTTTACCAGATGTTTACTGCCATGGTTGAAAGCTGTGGTTGTAGATTTAATCATTTTAATTGTACGATGACAGCTATGTCACATATTTTTAATGCCTGCCAAGTTATGGCGTGTGTATTTCAAAGACAGAGCATGTTTAAGTGATGACTCAAAGGATATATGTATATACAGTGCTAGTTATGTATTGTAGAAATATAGAAAATCTAAAGATTAGAAGAAATGAAGACTCTAAGTTTAAAGAAGAAACTTTTTTAAAAGTAGAAGACATCAAGTCAGTATGATGTCTTGCTCAGTTAAGACTTGTATATCATCCTCTGCAGTATTTAATTGAACTTTGTGTATAAAACTTTGTGTCACCACCAATTACACTTGGTGGGTTCTATGTTGTAAGGGAGTTCTGAGAAGATGTTTTCAGCTTCTGGTCCTCATATTGCAGAGACAGTATAACTGCTCTGGTGGGGAAATTACTTAAAAAGTGTGTTAAGTGATTCTGCAGAAAGATAATTGACTGTTATACTCCATTGGACATGACTGTATGACATTGCATATTTAGTTGG
Source organism: Acanthurus leucopareius (assembly GCA_029814765.1). Classification (NCBI taxonomy): domain Eukaryota; kingdom Metazoa; phylum Chordata; class Actinopteri; order Acanthuriformes; family Acanthuridae; genus Acanthurus; species Acanthurus leucopareius. The sequence goes on from JAQMCX010000026.1 coordinate 182,016, forward strand.
ATGTTTTGTTTTTTTGTAAACATTTATTAATCTGATATGATTAGGAGTCTGCGGTGTTTTGTTCTGAAAATCCACCAGACTGTCTATGTCATTCCTGAGATCTGCCCATCTGGATCTGCTCTGTGCAGCTTGATTTGACTTCCACCAAAAATAGACCAGCTGCATAAAGAGTGCCACAGGAATGAGACTTAAAAACCATAAATCAGTTAGCATTGTTGCACTACAGGTTCTTTAATGTCAACTTCACTGAGTTTTTTTAAAGAGGGTTTGAGTGAGATGACTGGAAGATGACTAAGATCTGTGGTTAACATGAGTTTAAGAGACTCTTAACTTTTCTTTTACTGATTTTAAAGCTTTTAAGTGTCTAAATAAATGTCTAAATAAGATAATTGTGGTTATTGGGGGTGGGGTTTGGTGATATCATGCCAAGCATAGAAACTTATGCACAAACTAGTCTGCTTTTAGAGCCCTACTGTGCTTCTACAAGTTATTTTTTTGTATAGTTAAGTGTAGTAGGAAGTTTTGTGGTGGTGATGTTTAAGTCACATGACTGTGGTGTTTGTTTATAGCCTAATCTTAGCTTTTCACTGCCAGCATTAAATGTATGTTGAAAAATCATACTAGTTGTAATAACTTGTTAAACAAAATGTGTAAGTATCCTAAACTTTGTTCAATAATTTAAAGGCTAATGGAAAAATCCCACTGGTTTTCAGGTAAGGTAACCAGAGCAATACTAACTTCCAGGTAAGCCTATAAAATCCATCCTGTGGAAAAATTTTCTCCACAGAGCAGAGCGATGAATTGCTTCTGAAACATGCTACAGTCAATCTGGTGGAATCACAGGATTTGGTTGGCCACAATCAGGTCCGCCGGCCATGTTGCAGTGACACAGCCACGCTCGGTGAAATTTACAGGTGATTGTTGAGTCTTTAACAATAAACTATTCTCCTACAGAATCACTCAATCCAACTTATTAAACTCACTCTTGTGTAAGAAATGCCAGGTTATAGTTAAATAGAGAAAGTGAGAAGAAAGTGGGAATTAGAAAATCGACTCAAGGACGAGTTTATAGCCCACTTATATACCCGTACCAGGGGTGACACACGTGGCACGAGTCAATACATCGGCAATGGCCATGATTCACATACTTTTGCACCCATGTTGCATCAAAGCTTCATTCCCAAAGGCACTGTTTAGATAATGTTGCAGAATTCACAAATGGTATGCAAATCAATAGCAACTCCCAGACGTGCCCAAGAAATTGGTTTTCCTCTCCAACCTTGACAGCTAATGCCATGGGTTTATGCCGGCCCTCTTCAGTCTTCTCCAAGTTTACCATAGATCACGGTTACATTGTTTGAAATATCTCGACAATCTTTACAACTGCTGTCCATTTGCCCACATCTGTTCCTGCCAAGCTGCCCTGATTCACAGAAGCCTTAAGACGCAGGAATTTGGCCTTGCCCTCGCACTTGTATCGACACAGCCTCAGTTGGACAGTGGTATCTTGCATAACATACCAACAAAGTCACATATGAATAAACACATTCACATGCCTGCACACACACAAACACAGATGGCTCATGGAGAAAATAGAATTGTGCAACAAAGTAGTTGAGTAACATGCTTAAAAAACAGTTTGCTTTACGTATAGAGTTTCTTCGGCTTTATGTGCACACTTGATTTCCTTTTTATAATCTGTATCCTTTCATCTTCCAGTAAGATGATCACATACTGTATAATTACCACTGTTAGCACCCAGGCACCCACATGCCTTCATTTCTGGATGTATCATCACAGACAGGAAGCTCGGTGCTCGGGTTCAGTCTCTGCATGGTAATTTTTGGCCAGTTGACTCAATGGTCATTGACTCCCAACTCACTCTTACCCCCTTCTTTCCCTCTGAAGTCTGTACTCATTCACCCCTTCACCAACTAATCCCTCCATCCTGCCTGATATCTCTGGAAGTGTTAGATATCTGCATCCAAGGAGGAAGTTTAGATTCTAAGGAGCACTGTCAATTAATGGGCACTGAAAGGCAGACATTTACTCCTCTCTCATAAACGTGAACTTTGGCTTCAACAAAAATGAATTGCCATCTCACAACTGAGTTGCATCACAGTTGAGTAGGTGGATACGCTTCACTATACATTATTTTATAGTGTTTTCAGCAAAGTAAAACTTAATTGAATAGTTACAATTTTATAAAAAGCACATTTGACATTGTTTGCAGGCTCAGGGCATAATTAAGCATAATTAAAGGGCACTAGAGTATTTCCTGTAGACCCTCCAGCCCCCCTTCACAATGTGTTGAGAGGCTCTTTAATATTGTTTAGGGAGAAATAAACATTAAGGGGAGGCGAATCTGTGTGTCTTGATGCAGGGTATGAAGCAGACACTAACACGTCTATGTCGTACTAGTACAGCACAAACACAAATTAAAATGAGTAAAAAACAACCTATTAAATATAACGTGCATATGTGATGACAAATGTCCAATATCAGTCATTATTTTATGTCACTTTGCTGTAGTTTAAATAAGTTCTATAAGCTGCATCAGCATGCTGAGAGGGAAAATGATTCCCGCTTAGTTCCACAGGTTTGACCTAAACTACCCTAAGCAGAGCTGCCAAGAGCAAAGATGACCCCAGGACCCCTTTTAAAACTACATAATAAACACACCGTTAACCCCAGATGCTGCTTATAAAAAAAACTCTACTTTGGTGGTCAGTCCGTTTAAAAAAAAAAAAGCATAACAACAAACAAACTCTGGCCTGTTTCTGCTCTGGACTGCAGATCAGAGCTCTGCGATTAAAAGTGAAGACTTGAAGATGTAGAGAGAAGTTTCAGCTCCAGGTGGCTGGGATAAAAACATCACTTCGAGGGTCTATTATTGTAGATCACAGACAGTTTCAGCCATGCTGGCATGTGATACATGGAATATTCCAGTTATCACTGCTTCTCTCTAACAGACTTAGTCACTGAGCACATCTGGAGACCCTCAGTGATAAAGTGTGTGTAGGAAGAAGATGAATATATACTTTTTTGATACTTGTTTCATGGTGTCATGGCAAAAGGTTGGTCATAACTCAGGAGATGAGACATAATGTTGGACACTATGGAGGGATATATGGCAGATGATATAGCATCAGACTTATGAGTGTTTTTAATATAGAGCATCTCTGCTTTTTGACAGCCTTTATTGTCAATTTGCGGTGACTCAGAATTTAAAAAGTAATAAGAACAAGATGGAACATGATCAGAAATCATGATTCCGACTTGAATTTCTGACTAGTATGACTGTGAACCTTTTCTGGGTCAAGATCAGAGTAAACTTCTTCCCTTAAATTCTATAATGAGACGGTGCAAGGAAACAAACCAAAGGACTGGGTTTACTTCACCAAATATGGGAAGTAAAGCTGTGCGTATGCATTTGAACAGTGATCAGCCCTGGTACCCGGGCGGCACACTCATTGCCTGATGTCTGCAGCTCTCACCGCTAGAGAGCGACGGGAACCAGGAGACCGCGCGAGAGCAGCGACGGCTGGCTTCAGGTGACAGGCAGAACAATTAATAAATCCAATTAGGGTTCAAGGGAAACATACTAATAGAGGACGAAAGATTGCGAAATCACTGAACTATAATCGGACCATTCAATCAAAGAAATCTTAGGCTGGAGTTTGCCGAGATCCAGCAGTTTAAAAATGACTCTCCATTTTATTGAACAACACAGCTGGAATGCCTCATAACTATTTTATAGGTTTTGTGAGTGGAAATTGACGATAATATTAAATGCAATAATAATGTAAAAGACCAATTAAATCGCTCTTATAATTTGCCAAAAGTTCATTAAGTTTGGATCATATTTTTTTAATTATATAAGAGAGAGAAAAACAGCAACTGCAATTTATATTGTCATATAAATGGTCCAGCGTCCCCAGTTTTGCGTCTGTGTGGGTCCATTAGTTTTACACTGACGAAATAACAATCTGGCAGTCAAAAAAATAGATATTGTGAATAGAGTGAATATTGAATTTTCAGGGGGGTTATTTGCATTTGGGGGAAAAGATGCAGACTGCAGGCTTTACCTGCTTTAACCTACTCACGTTTATGTTGCCGGTGCCTGGAGCTGCTGTGCTGCTGACAACCAGTGTAATCCATGCAGTGCAAGATGATCAAAACAAAGGAGATCAGTTGTAATTGCATAGTAGCCCAGAGATGAGACTCGTAAAGCCAATGTCAATGTTCACCAAATCACTTTTTGGATAAAATTCCGTGTTCTTCCCCCCAAACGGAGGCAGAGTGTGGATGGTTGATAATTCCTAGACACAGCAGGACCCCCAGCTATGTGGTGTTATGTGGTGGAAAAAGTGTACGGTGGCCCAATGATGCCTGGGCCGTTTAGACTGTAACATCCTGGATAGGATAGTCATATGTGCCAAGAAAGCCAGACTGAGTCAGGGCTCCGCTATCCGTGCTGTTATAAAGAACATTCCCTCCAAAAAATCAAAAAACAAATGAATATTGAAAAAAGCTCGATTCTCGCCCGGTGCGCGCAGGAGGAACGCAAAATCAATCATTAGTGTCGGTCGAAAAGATGAATAGTGTTGTTATGTGTGACTAACATGACTCTCAAAAAGTTTGAGACATAGCATCCATAGATAGATCTACGCAGAACTCCAGATTGACCTTTCTCTCCCCTCTCCCCGTCTCTTTTTAGTGGACACCCTGGAGATGCGCCGTGCGTCCCGGTATGTGTGGACACCCTAATGTGCCAGGAGCGCCGAGGGTCTCGACTTCATCTCAGCATCAGCTAAAGCACAAAAAAGTAAAAGCCAACGCACGACAAAAGCAGGTAATAGCAAAAAAAAAATCTGTTAGTTCATTTGGTTGTCAAACGCAAACCTCCTCTGGCTCGCTGACGGCGCAGGCAACTGAACCAAAATAAATCTCCGCAGTTTCAGCGCTTTTCTGCTTTGCGTGCAGGACCCATTCACTCCCCTCCTGCCGGCCGGCTGATGACTTCAGCCCTCTGCTGTCTCTCTGTCTCTCACTCTCCCCCTATGAGCTCCAAAGTTTATTTAGAGGGCAAGCCCCCCGCGTCAGAGAGAGAGAGAGAGAGAGAGAGAGAGAGAGAGAGAGAGAGAGAGAGAGAGAGAGAGAGAGAGGACATACTGAAGTTATTTCAGTGCGGGTTCAGAAAGGTGTACTGTAGCTTTGCACTGATTCCTGTCAGTCTGTGCACATCGTCTGACGTGACCTGGATGTTAAATTGAATTTACTGGAATGAATGAACTCACCTGTTACACAACTGTGTCACTTAAACTGACAAACAACGAGTTCTACATTCGGTCATTTGTTTAAAAATTATTTTTCTTGAGCCAGCAGAATTTATCGCGCATTAAAATTCCATAATAACTATTAAAGTCTTTGAAATTGATTTTCATTTGGCAAGACACATTTTGCTTTACTTCAGTGCTGAACGAGGAAAAGAAGTTGTGACAGCAGGTGTTAATCAAGATGTGAATTTGTGCTCTTAAATTCCTCCTCCTCTGACATCTTTCGACCACATGTTTGTCCCAGTTTGTCTTCAAAGGGAGAGGTGACAAGTGACTTTTTATGGGATTATAATTAGTCCATCATGTCATTCGAAATAAGCACATTTATCACTTACTGTACAGCGACTGGCTTGCGATTAAAGCCTTTTGTCGAGGTATTTTTGTGCATATGTTTCTAAAATTACTGCAGAGGAAAAAGTTCTTTCAGTAAGAGAATTAGACTCTTTAAAATAATGAATCAGGACACAATTGATTCATGCACCATATATCCTAAACATACTGCACGGGAGGGGAGATGTGCAAGACAGTCTAATCCCTTTCTATTCCAGTGCTACCATTTTTTTCTCCCTTTCATTCCAGTGGCTGCGATGGTTTTTGTGCAGCGAGAGAAAACCCCGAGCGGACATCCACTGCAAAAGCAGCAGCATCTCATTTTGTTACCTCTAGAGGGAGTTAGCTCCATAAAAGCTTGAGGCATATTGTCATAACAGACAAGCATGGGTGTCAGAGAGCTGTGGTAAACTGTCACACTTGAACTTTCCCTGTTAAGTCCACATCTGATGTTGTTTGTATTGTTGTTTGGTTAGAGGAGAGATCAATAGAAAAAAAAATGCCTTTAAAAAAATGTGATTATGTAAAAAGTCCCATGTGTTGAGCATTCAGGACTTGTTTGCCCAACTAATAATGGGCCTTTCTTGTCCATCATCAGTCATTGTTCCGGATTTTTTGTCACCAGAGTCTCAGTCTGTGGGATTAGAACGTTTTGTGATAGCTGGGATGAGAAGCATTCCTCCAGGTTTCGAGATGCAGCCTCTGTATAGCAGAACAGTGTAAAAGTGGGGCCCGAAGCCTCATTTGTCTGCTAGTGTGTTGATGTTTAGGGGGAACAGCGTGCACAAGTCCAGTGCTTCTACTCGCTGTGGCTTCTGGTCTTTCATCAGTCACTGTGCTGAGAAAAGCAATACAAACACAGTGTGGGTTCTGTTTTTTTATGGGAATACTTCCTTGTTTGCCCTGCACAGACTCAGAAACAGGACAGTGAAACATAACAGAGACTGATGCATTGTTTTAACCCCTTTCACCTCACTGAGGTAGACTGCTGAACCCAAACTTTATCCAGCATATTAAGGGATGCATTAAAGTTTTGCATGTGACTCTAATATGTAAATAAAGATATCATGTCATTTTTTTATTGATTTAATTTTGAACAAAAGCACTAAATGCCTCTATTAGACTGTGACGGACACTGAAATTGAATTTCACTGAAAAAGCTCATGTGTGTTAAATTAAGATGTTTTTGCAAAACAAGTTAAACTTGGAAAATATGATGAAATGTAATGAAAAATTATGAAATCTTCGTCTCCTCCTTATTCCCACAAGTTTGTTGTAGGGGATGTCAAAGAATAATGCTTGTCTTTGTGTCCTAGTCTGAACCAGCCCCACCATCCCCTAGGGGTAGGAGTATGTGTGTATTTGGGTATGCGTGTGTGTGTGTGTGTGTGTGTGTGTGTCTGTCTGTGTGTGTGTGTGTGTGCGTGTGTGTATGTGGCATTGGGGTGCGGAAGGTTAAGGTCACTTGGTCAGTCCCTGTGACCGTCCAGTGAGAGAATCAGTCGACACCTGTAAATGAAGTCGGGCAGGTGCACAAAACCCTCCCGACCAAGGATGGATGCACACTACAACTTTTTTTTCTGATTCCACATTCAGTCCTATTTTAGACTTGCTGTAATTTAGGCTTTGAACAGGCATTAGATGGCTTGTATGGCTTGATCAATGCTGACAAAAATTCTAAGTTCAAATTCAAGTTTACACAAAAAAGACATATGCGGCATTTTTATTTGATGATTTGAAGAACATGATACACTGTCACTGATGTTGAATAAATAAATAAAGTTTCAAGTTCAGTGCAATTACTGGTCTTTTACAGCTTTCTTACCTTACTGGCTTTGAACTGAATTCATTCTTACTGGCCAGCAGCTAAGCAAGAAAACTTTTATTAAATCTAAAAATTTCTGGTAGCACCAAATATTCAAGGCCAAAATTCAGGGTTATAGATCTAAAATGAAGCACAAGACTTGTAGACTTTTTCATTTAATGATGCAACCATGCAGACTGCAGTTTAAATGCAATTATTTTACATAGTATAAGAAAAAGAAAAATTAAGTGAATAAAATTATCCTCTTATTATTTTTTTTTTTACCTAAACCGCCACCTAAAGTTGCGATCATGTAGTTGTGAACATATTAGCAAAAAGTTGCCTTTTTACATGACAGGCAGTAAACAAAGCCACATTTAGTGTGTTTCTTCCCATCAGAAACAAAGACTAAAGCTCCTTTTTATATCTTTTTGTGTCCATCAACTTCAGAAACTGAAACAATTTCAGATTGCTAAATGTTCACCAGCTAGTTGTTAACTCTGTCTGTCACTCTTTTGGTGCTGGGTAGGTGCTGTGCATTTGCTTTATTAGATCTTTTTCTTTTAACCAAAAACACTTCTTGCTGCATCTAAAAGTGATGCTGTGCAGTGAAACAAAACAGTGAAGTAGCTGACCACAAAACCAAAATGCTGAGCTAGCAGAGCTTCGCTGAGAAGAGTGACTGTCGGGTGATCACTACGAGTGACAAACATAACAATTTTTTTCATTTTTATTGTTAAAACAAAAATAATACAGCAGTTTAAAGGTTCCTTGTGGCACAGTTTCTATAAGACTGGATCCCTGTTTTGTTTGCCACGGCAGCAAAGACAAAGTGCCAGCTAGTAAACATAAATGTAAACAATGTTCTGCAAATGTTTTATGAGGTAGGAAATGCACTCGACATGTTTGGTAGACCTCAAGAATACACACAAAGCGTTATAGTGAGTAATACTGAATGTAAACATTGCGTAAAAAAAACATTTGGTTTTTTTATAAGAAAAACCTCATGGGGCACCTTTAAGGGGAATGCTGGGGCTGAAGAGTGTGGCGTTCATTGTGCATCAGAAGCTAATTACACTTAGCATCCCCCAGTTTAAGCTGCAAATATCATTCAGTTAAGCAGACATCTACTTTGTTATATGCATGTGACATTTCATAAATCCATTTACCTCTTGCTCATTAAGAAAATCACACTCTTAATCCTTAACAGCAACAGAGAAGCAAACATACCAATTCAACACAAAGCTCTCGCCTGTGATCTCCAAACTGTCCATTCCCTGGGCTATGACTCATAAAATTCCTTGATGACAGTGACAGTGTTGATCCACTGTCCTGTCATCGACTAATGAATTAGGCCGGGTTCAGTGTGGACAGCAATTGATAGTGCGTTCCTCACCGGGGTCTGTGAAAACATAGCGGCCCAGTCCGTGGCCTTATATGCAGGTTTTTCTGACGTTGCATCCATTAAAGCTGCAGATATCCCAGTGGCAATCCTGCACATTCTCTCAGCATGAAGCAAGCAGAGAGAGACAGCGACAACCGGGCAGCACAGGGTGTACAATGTTATGAAAATAGACTTGTGTAAGCACAAACACATGCATAAATACAACATCTAGTCAAGTTCTAATAAATAATTATTGATTCTTGAAATTCTATTATACACACAGACCGGGAGGATTAGATTAATATTACCAAGGACAAGACAGGTGCGTGTGTTGCTGGTGGGCCACCTCGTCTTAAATGTGTGTGTGTGTGTGTGTGTCAGGGTGCATTTCTGTGTGTATACTGGGGTGATTGAGGGGATCATTTCATAGTAATAGGGATTGAGAAGGTAGTCAAGGACAGATAATCACTGTGAGCAAGAGGGTCAGCTGTACACACAGAGGGAAAGCAGGTCACAGTTTTGTGAAGAGAAGGTCAAAAGAGAAGAGTATTGTGTGTTTGTGTGTGTATGTACGTATGTACATAGTGAAGAGGAGTAATTATCACCGATATTACGTCTTGACCCATGTTCCCCTAAAATACCAGTTTTATTTTTATTTTTGAAGAAACAGTTTGATGTTTTGGAAATACGATCAGGATTTTTGCTGAGAGCTGGAAGAAAGGATCATTACCACTTTCTTATGTGTCCTTCAATGTCTTTTAGCACAAAAATTGGAAACAGGGCAAACCAGCTGGCCTGAGTTTTAACAAAGTCTGCACACCAGCACATCTAAAGCTCATAAACAAACAGGTTATGCATTTTTCTGTTCAGTCAGTACAAAATCTGCTGGAAGCTGTAACTTTCTGTAGATTTGCCACTGGGATTCCAGGAAGTTACTGCTCTTTACATTTGGCATGCATCTCCACATAAAACTGCCAGATATTGTTTTTACACTGTGGTTTTGTCATGTTTGAACAGAGATAGGCAAGCCCTTTCCTGGTAGCTGTTAGCTAAGCTAACTATTTGTTGGCTGTGGCTCCTTATTTATTTTATAGACATGAGAGTGGTATTTATCTTCTCATCTAATTCTTGTCAATAAAGCAAATACACAAAGCAAATATATATTTAGAAAAGTCAAAAAAATTCTTTTATGAGTGTGTTTTCTTTACGCTGCCTAGATCTGGGAGTTCTTTTGATACTCATCCTGTTGTTTTTTTGTTTTTTTTTAAACTATGAATTTGAATGTTCAGGCACAGAAACATCCGCTTCATATGAATGTGATATACTGTAGTGACACAGTGTGTTGTGCTTTACCGTGGAAGTGACCTGAGGAGGAATCCCCTTAGCAGGCCTGACTAATTTGGCCATGAGCGTGGCATTAACTACACATTCCTTCTAAAGCGGTGTCTCCACTTCCCTCTCCCTCTCGACGGCAACACTTTAAATAAACTGAGCACAGGACTGTTAAGAAGGGCCACGTAACTGAAAAAAAAAAAAGTAACTGACCAGTGAATTGTCAAAGTGACTAGTATTTACAGGAGGGGGCAAAAGTAAAGACAGTCCTGCGTTCACTTGAGCTGGCTGGGCGGGTGGAGCTTCTTTATCCTCAAAAAATTAGAGGAAAAGTCAGTGAGCAAAGCCAGCCACCTCTTGACAAGAGTGAGAAAGTTTATATATTCCCTTCCCTCTCTTGCTACCCCAGTGTTGGGTTTCTTATGAAGCTGTGGAGAGACAATGACAGGGTACTGGGGATCAAACACGGCTACCCAGGAAATTTTAATCATTGGAGAACCACCAGCTTTTTTTCCCATCAGTTGTTGCCAGGCAACAGGTGAGGCAGACCCCAGATATTCTGTGTGTGTCTGTGTGTGTGTGTGTGTGTGTGTGTGTGTGGTATTTCTGGTGGGGGGACGGGAGGAGGGTGCAGATCAGGGTGTGTATAAAAGAACCTCGGGGTTATTTTATTAATCTGCATGGGGAGTCTTTTCTCTTCCTCTGTGATAAAACCCTTTCTGCTCTTTCCTCACCAGGCCGCCCGTCTGCCCTCGACTTTTGTCCTGTGATCGCTCAGCTCTGCAGGGACCCGTGTCAGGCATCCCCCTCAAAGAGAACCTGCGTGAGAGAAGGTGTGAATATGTGGGAGAAATATAGGGCACAAACCAGTATGGAAACTTTGAAAAGCTGTATTGCTCCAAAAAAAAAAAATTCTAGTTTTTCATGCAAATACTGTAAATCATTTTTGTTGACTTTTTACCGAACATATGGTCCAGGAACAGCCTCCGAGAAACTTCAAGATTACTCACTAAAGAAAGTTGAAAGAAGGCAGATGGCCTGAGCTTTATTTTTCTAGCGAACAATTTCCTCTCAATTGAAGAGGCACTAATGGAAAGACCCTGAATTAAAACATGTGTGAAAGTACAATTTACCCCTGCGTTTCTCACCCAGGCAGAACAACCCCAGCGAACCACAATGAAGAGAGAATTAGGCTTTTTAGGAGGCAAATTAATGAAGACATTTTTCCATTCAGTGAAAAAACAAGGAATCTCTCTCCTTCCTCCAGCAAACCTCAGTGTTGGCAAGATTTGTTCTGCTGGAGTTCCCGGTGGCTGATGTTAGGTTGTTGATTTCTGGAACGGCTGAGACAGGGTGGTTTTAACTATCAACAAATAGCTTCTCAGATGATCCAAACATTGAGACACTAGAGTGATGCCTCTACTCTGTCAAATGCACCACATAATATCACGCTGGAACACTTGGAGCACTTTTGAAGAAAACTCCTGATTGTAGCCTCTTTCCACAATTTTTTTTTTGAGTTGATTCAAGGGTTTAATTGCAAAGAAAGTATTATTCACAAGATGTCAGAATTGTGTGTATCATTGCATAAACAGAAACTAACTGTTGCAAACTGAGCCAAGGGCAGCTTTCCCCTAATACAAACAAAAATTTAGATTTATACTTTTTCTGAATAAAACTAAGAATCTGCAGCCATGCTGGCAGCTTGCAGCGGTGCAAAGTGCCAACATAAGCACACTAACATGCTCACAGTGACAATGCTAACTTGAGTAGGTTTATAAAAGTTGAGATATTGCAGTCTTTGCTGTCCAGCATACCTAGATACACAGAAAATGTGTAGTATGCTGAATGAATGACTGACTATCAGACTGTTTGCTTTCCATCTCGCCTGAGAGGTGGCATATTCCATAAATGCTTACATACATTTGTAGGTCGGAAACCATGCCGCATCGCTGTAATTTCTGTGATAAAAAACAACATAAATGATCCGTTAGATCTCTTTTTCTGTATAATTCGCCTCACACATTGTTATAATAACCTGCAAAAAAAGAAAGAATCTCTTCTCTCGGAGGCCGGAGGCTCTAAAAATTAACAAGTGTTGATTATTCGTGCACAAGCAATCCAATTTATGTTTGAAAACCGGTCATATAAAAACAGCCAGGACCTGTAAAACAGCAGGATTCAAGAGCTGGTGTTTTATAATTAAAGCCAAAACGCATTTCCTGCTAATGACCAGAGTCGATCGGTACATGCGTGTTTTCCACACAGCATACATCCAACTGATGTGATCTGCAGCGGCTGTAGGATATAAAATAAAGTAATAAACAATAAGAAAAACAACAACTTGGAGTTTAAAATATGAGCGTGAGGCAGGGCACATGGTCTCAGACTGTTCCTGTGGTTAAGCCAAGCCTGTAAGTGCTGATCTGATTGTAATTTGGCATTCTGTATAGTTTTAATGGATTAACTCAAGCAGGGGTAATAAATACTCAAGTGGTTGAGTTTTCAAGCCAACTTAAGGAAAGGGAAGTGCCATGTAATATGATTAATCAGCATAGCAATAAATAAATCTGCTCCAGTAATACAGTGCCTGATAATGAATATTTGAATATAATAAAAATACTTACTTGTGTTTTGCTGATTATGATAACTCATAGTATATGTAGTATTAGTCGCTTTATTGTTGTCAGCAACTTTTGAGAAACAAAGAATAGCAGCCTTGTTTCACTTAAATTCAAAACATTTTTAGTTTAATAAAAACTCAGATGATGTTAATAAGTTGGAAAATTGTTCGAGCCCAAAAAGCAAATATGTAATGATTCAATGGAAATATAAAACAAAAAAATCAGTCACATATGTTTGCAAACTGTTTTTTAATGACATCAGCAACAAGGAACACAACAACAACAATTATGCTGAGCTAAAATTATGTTGTCTTTGATGTTTTCCAGAATCGTATGTATTTTTTTAAATCACAGTCAGCTCCCACGTTGGAGGTGATATGTCTTCATAATTCTGAAAATGATCCTTAAGTAAATGGGAATTATATGTTCAGTTTTTTCCCACAGAGAACTGGAGCGGAGCTGGACAGCACACATGTTCTACGTATGTGGAGCACATGAGGCCAGTAAAACATGACTGATCCTGAATCTGACCAAAAGAGAGGGGCGACTGACTGCACTGCCTGTTTACAGCCAGTGATAATGGCCTCTCCATAAAAGCAACAGTAGGCTAATTATGCTTGTGAGTTTGTGACATCGGGCGGTTGTTTTTGTAAAACAAGGTGCAGGATGCATAGTGAGGCTGAGAGCCCTGTTTCTTCAAATTTGTATATCAGACAAAAATATACACACCTGTTTAACTTTTTAAATATGGACGATGAAATACCAAAAGGGAAAAAAATCCCACATCTCTCTGAAATCTCACTTCTTTTTTGGTGGACTGCCGTCCTTGCACGCACATTAATGAAAGTCAAACTCCTTCAGGCTACACGTATGGAACAGACACAGAACAGAACAGGATGAAAAAATTGTTTTTGGCATCTTCACCTTAGAAGTTCAACATCTAAGAAACGCTGTCCATCAGTTCTGACTGTGTTTAAGCACCAAGCATCAGTGATTTAAAACAATGAGCACACGTCCCCTGTTCCCTGCCACAGTCCTGCACACTGTGGGCTACCAACACAACCCACCTGACATTTGCAACAGTCTCATCCAGGATGTTGTGATGTACACAGGTCTCTGCAAATATGTGGACACAACAGTTACTGTATTTCCTTTGCTTGGCCAGCAGGAGTGCCATTTAGTTTATTGAAATTTTCTGCAACCAGAAATTAGCCAGGAGCAGCCTGAAGTCCATATTGGCTTTATAACTCTTATCCCGACTCTCCTCCATATTGAATGTTCCTGCTTATCAATCTAGATGGTCAGTAGTTGCTGCAGACAGTTTTTTTTTTAAAAGGAAAATCAGCTGTTTTTAATGTTATGCAGTGTATTTATCTGATTTATAATTTTTTTCAGCATAAAGCCAAGAAAATAAAATATTTACAAAAAAATGTAGTAGTTTTATAAGTTTTTCTGTATTTTTTTATTAACATTAAATTGCATAGTTAGTCATTCAGTCATTCATAGACAGTTTTAATACATCCACATCTTAACCATTTGAAAAAAAAGATATCAAGGTTTCTAATTGATTCCATCCAAGGCAGACAACGGGCAGAACCATGCAATGAAAGTTCTGGTGCTACTGGGTTCAAATGGTGCAGAGGAAACTTTTACTCAAAGGTTATTTAGGAGAGGACATAAGAAAAGTATTTTCCTAAAGGTGAAAAGTTAATGATTGTTATTACAATCAGCAGTGGGGGCTCAATGTCCAACACCACAGTCAGGTTGATTTACATACGTGAATATCAGTGTCTAAACTTTGAGTCAGAGCCTAAAATAGTTTCTTAGCAGCCTCCAATTGACAGGAGTTCTGATGTTTTTTAATGAACTTGAGATCCAAGACGAGACTGAATTTACTTTGATTGGACTCTGACTAGAGAAAGCATTTTGAAAAGTTTGGCATAGACTGTACTTTCAATCAGTGGACCTTCATGTCCTCATAAGAACTTTCTTCCAGGTGAAAGGGCAACCTTCTCTGGACATGGACATACTACAACATGGGATTGGCTGCTGGGAAGGGCTAATGCAGTACAGATTCGGGGGCGCTGAGGGACGATCCTTGGATGCAAGTGATATAGGCAGGTTTGTTGTATTTGGATGATTTGTTTGGCAGTAGTTATTCCCATCCATGATCGTGACTGAAATAAATTTTGCTCTAAAAGCTCACTCCAGGGGCACTGCCTTACATCCAGTACAGTATAGGTGTATTGTAAGCCCATATCAGTGTACATGCAAAAATATAACCTTAACTAATAGAAAAACTATGGTGAGGTATCAGATGCTTGGGGGCGGGGTCCCTGAGCACACACATGCACCGGCACACCACACAGGATATGGTGGATCTCACCAATCTTAATAACAGATGACTCACTGTCATTTGAATGTGGAACTTACTGGAATTTTCAAAATTATCAACAGGTGGCAAACACACAGAGTACTTTGTGTGAGTGTGTGTGTGTGTGTATGTGACCTCTTGAACCAAATATAAAAAGTGGTTTGTCGAACACAGGCACAACATTTCTTGGCTTCCCAACCTAAAGCATAAGTGCTTAAATGTCAGGGTGCACAGATGTATGATATTATATGTCATATATAAACAATATAACTAATCATTCACTCGCACTAAAAAAAACAAACACTAACAACTCACAGACAACACAGACAACAACAGACAATGCGGTAGTTGTGTCGACCAACGGTGTCCTCAGCCTCAGAGGTCACACAGTCACTGTTGGTGTTATGTGAGAAATGGTTGTTTGGGTAGCAACATCTGAACACTTGGCCCAAAAATCATGAGTTCTCTCCTGTCTGTCTCAAAAATTGTAAATTTTGATTAGTTATGGACTTAAAAAACAATAAATACTCTTGTTGTGTAACTCTTTTGGTGTTGCCCACAGCGGATCTGTTCTGGCTCTCCAGCAGAAACTGCAGGTGTTCGGCCTGTTGTTAAAGCCCGTAGCCTACATGAAGGCTGTTGTAGTTTTATTTAGCCGTGTACACAGTTTCACAATGTGTTGCGCTGGCTTTGTATAGCTATGATGTAGTTTATTTTAAAACGTTTAGAGGGGCAAATTAAAACATCTGCTGATATCAAGCTTGCGGTGTGCTGGAAGCTGATAAACTCTGCCAAAAAGCACAAGATGTTTTTTGATGGGAACGTGTTATCCTGAGACAAACTTTGAAAAATAGAAGTCTTTATTTAAAAAATAATGCTCAATTGTGAATACTAGGAAATTATCTATAAATAAAACAACAACCATGTGTATTTCTTTAGCTTTGGTAAGAAACTGCCTTCCCTGACTGCACATTGTAGTTTGTAGTAGTAGTTTAAGCCAAGCAGAACCTAAAGAAATGGCTGCCAGCAGCTGAGTCAGTGAGCTTATTGATGTGTTTCATTTAAGGTGTTAAATCAGTTATTGGGTTATAATCATTTTTTCAAGACATAACAGTTCAGTTCCCTCCTGCTGCCATGCTTTATATGATCCTGAGAGATAAAAACATGTTCTCCCTCTGCGCTTAATGCTACAAATTTATGTCCTCATAATGGTCTTTTGGCTTCAACCTGGCTATAAAACACAAATAGTTGTGGAATAGTTTACACCAGGAAGAATCCGTATGTGACACCTGAGAAGGCAGAGCAAGTCACCTGGCCTGGAAAACTCTAAAATGCAGGATGTAATGTGTTTTTTAAGTTGTTAAATAACTATGTGTTGGACTGGTTTTTAAACATTAAACCATCCAGAACATATATACATCATAAATAGTTGTTTCCCCACAATATTCATGCTGTTTGCATTACTGCACAGTTTCTGAATCACAGCATTTAATCAAAGACACAAGCAAAGAGAGCGAGGGAGAGAGAGAGAGAGAGAGAGAGAGAGCAGAAAGCTGAGAAAGAGGAGAGGAATGCAAGAAGAGACAGAGGGTGGAGGAACGATGAAATAGCATGTGCCTGCAAATAAATCAAACACCCACAACATCCCTCTGTGCCAAAGAGAGTGATGACAACAGAGCGTAAGTCACACAGCAACTGCCTCAAGTTCAGTTATTAAGGAGCAGACATTTCTGTGGAAGACTGCACATCAAATACAACAAAGCCTGACCCCACAGGATAAAAATCTGCCGCAGAGACGGATACTCGCTCTCACTCTGCAGTATAAGGAGTTGTATCCCAGCTATTTAATCAGAGAAGTTTTAGTGCTGGTAGTTAAGTAGTGGAGAGTTATGGGTGTGTAGAAAGGTGTTGCGTGAGAATGGAAAAACATAGCCTTGCTGAACCCAGCGTAAAGCAGAGCTGCATGGTGGAGACTGGTTCTCCATCTTTACCTTGCTCTAGTTCTCATGCTCTCCACAAGCTGCTCACCCCGTTCCGTACCTACATCTATTTATCATCCGTCTCCTCATTTAAAGCTGTATCACTACGACTCTGAATGAGAATATTTACCCATAAATTTGATCCTGAACACCTTGTGGCTACCCAGAGAAGTCTCTGTGCGCACATGAGAACACACACAGAGAATATACACATTCTTGGAGGAATACCCACTGCAGTAAATATGTCTGGAGTCGTAACGCAGCAACACATCCCAGTAACAAACACACTGAAGCAAGTTGAGTTAGTGGATAACAGGTGCCAGGGCGCCTTGGCAAACAACGCGAGGCATTTATTTAGCATGGACACCAGTATAGTGATGACACATGCAAAAAGGGTAAGACAACATTTTCATGTGCTTCAACGGACAAGCACACACACGCAGACTAACACTTTAACCTGTGAGTCTATGCTGACAAGTTAGATTTTTTTTAAAATTCTGTCCAGCCAGAGACTTGAAGACATTCAAAGTTCTCATAATATTGCCCCTCTAGCTAGTTTCCTTAGTTTTCATGATTAATATGCTGCATCCATACTTTGTGATTTTTTATGTGGAAAAGAAGATTACTGGAGAGGAATCTTGTGCTCATTCCCACATTATGTTTGCTTTGGTTTATTTTCTATGTAACCATGTAGAGTACTGTGCATTTGCTTGTATATTCACTGGCAGGATTTAACACTTTTATCTCCTTTTACTCCAACTTCTCCCTGTGTGGAAACTTTTGGTCAATAATCATTTTTTTTTGTCTTGTGTTTTATTCATTTAATTTTGTAGGATGGTA
This sequence comes from Acanthurus leucopareius, assembly GCA_029814765.1. NCBI lineage: Eukaryota > Metazoa > Chordata > Actinopteri > Acanthuriformes > Acanthuridae > Acanthurus > Acanthurus leucopareius. Next base: position 200,022 of record JAQMCX010000026.1, read on the forward strand.
AAGATACTTTCCCTTATGATAGTCATCACATGCAGGTGACCACATTTCTAACACATTAAAATTCTCAGTAGAATATGACTTTACACTCTATGATATTAACTGATGCATTTCCTTTATTTAGTTATGTGAACAAGTTCCATAAATACTGGGATTAATAAGTGGGCTAAAGATAATAGTGCTGATTAAGTACTGAGATGTTTCAGGTCCAGTGTATAGGAATTAATGAAGTAGCAGATTTTAAATAAACTAAAATTATCACCTTACCTTCTCCTTCCAAGCATGTAAAAAAAACCTACAGGGCCATGAAACTCGTATAAACAAAAAGGCTCATTCTGAGTTAATAAACCCATGATCTTTATTTTCCGCCAATTACACATAATAAAAACATATGTAGGAAGATTGTGCTCCTTTTCTGCCATGTTATACAGATGGATCATGTTAAATTTACACACGCTACTGTGAAACAAACCTCACCATATTGTTTTATTTATAATGAATTTACGTTAGACAATTATGCTTAATCTAATAAACACAAATAGGTTGTATTTATGTTGACTAGTTGATTATGAATGTGCGAGAGAGGATTAAGTTGATTTTGTGGTTGAGTCCCATAAACACAACTATAGTCATTTCTTGGAAGATGACATAATTTATTATCAAAATTGCTGGTCAATAAAGATTAATCATATGGGGGGAAAAGTGCATGGATTTGATTAAAAGCAGAAGGGTTTTTTTTTCCATGTCCATGAGACCTTTTGACCACCCAGCCAGGCGGCTGGACGGCTCAACAAGGAGAGCGGAGAAAGTCATTAGCCCAGCTTGGACTTATGGCTGCTCCTGGCTCATGCTCAGGAAATAAAATGGACAAAATTAGACTCTTACTCGCCAAGCAACAGAAGATCAGAGACTGTTGTGTCCACAACTTGACCTGTCTCCATCACATCGTCCTGGGCTAAGTTGTTGCACTCCATGGGTGGACTGTGTTCAGAGCCAAGGAGCACAGGCCTCCTGCAGGAAGAGGCCAGGCAGAGTTTGTGTTTTGCATCACATTACTTGGTGCCCTAACACAGTCAAAGTCAATGAGCAGTTCTTCTCAGGTGTTGAACTTTTGTTTGAGGATGCAAAACTTTAAATCATCACTACATTGTCGTTTTTGTTATTTTTTACATTTTTACACAAATTCAGAAAATACACAATGTAGCTTCCTGGGTGTATACATATATATATGTGCATATGAATAACCATATTTATCTATTTTATTTTTCATCTAATGTAAATTTGAGCTTTTTTGTAGGCCTGTCTCTTCCTCGTGGGAATAAAAGTGTAAATAATTAGATAATTTTTTCTCAAACTCAAAACAAAAATGCTGTTCAGCATGTCACACTCTCATCATGTTTAATTGTGTGTGTACTCATCTAACCCTGTGTTCCCTTCTGTATGAATATATGTGTGTGAATTTATGTGTGTGTGTGTATGTAAGCATAACTGTAATTGGGTTGAAATAAGATTGCCCTCAGGGTGCAAAGGGAATCTCCACTCTCAGGACTGATAAACACCTCAGCATGGGGCAACGAGTGCGTGTATGTGTGTATTTGTGTGTGTCTGCACAGCGTAGCCAACTCTGTTTACAAACCATCATGGACACACTCCCTTTGCCCTGTGCATGCCCTAAGAGAAACATGCACATAGGCACACAAACACACACACACACACACACACACACAGATGCACATACACACATTTTATGAGCCATCTAGAAAAACAAATAAACAAACTCCACAACCCCACAGAGCAATGGCACACACACTTCAACACAGGCATGCTCTTTCTCTCCAGCTGTTCATTTATCTGTCTCTCTCTCTCTCTGTTGATTTCTATCACTCACTACCACACAACTTCACATGCAAAACAGACTTGCTTAAATAAAAATATTATCTGGACTGACAAATATAAAAAATGTGTTAATAATAAGAAAACACCCGATTATTTGTTATTATTACATAAGAAGTAATAATGCATTCACATAGATAGAAACTCCATTTAAATTGATACCTTTCACCTCCCCCCTGCCTTGCCGATGAAGATGCTGAGGCACTCTTCGTTAATCTCCCTCCCTTCATCTCTTGTCACCCTCCTCTCTCATCCCACTCTCCCCTCCTCTTTCTCTCAGAGTCACGGCTCATTGGAAGACAAACATCCTGACCCTCCACACACCCCCACCTCTCCCCCAGGCCCATCTATAAACTATGCCTCCCTCCATCCCTCCCTCTTATCCCTTCATCCTCTCCCTCCTCCCAGCTAAGCTTGTAACCATATCCTACCTGCAGCGTATTCTTTACATGCATTCATCAACGTCAACCATTTAGACAGGCTCTTAGAGGGCAAGAAAAACAAAACACAACATTAAATTAGCAGCAGAGGGAGAGTTGTTGTCTGGTTGCTGGTGTGATGTGAAAAAGAGGTGTCCCGGAGAGAAGGCATGCATGGAATCAGTAGTATGGCCCCCTTGCCGAGCTGAAGAATCACTGATTCAGGACTTTTCAGTTTTAGCTGGCGCTGTGTTTTTATTGCCTTGGATTTATAAGAAAAACAATTTGAGATTTTTTGAGTTTTTTTGGTATCATAGGACATTATATTTTGGAAAGGAAAATCACAGGGGATCAAAGCACAGGAGATCACAAACAGTGATCTTTTGATGTAGATATGTATACAGCTTGTGTGGTTAACTAAACATTTATTTTTTGCTCCAAAGTATATGATGCAGAAAGGCGCATTGGTGATATGTTCTCACCGAACTTGGACTTTGACATTGTTAAAAAACTGATATTTGAGACCCAACAGCCAGTTGCACCAGTTTTTAAAAAAAAAAAATATATAACCTATGCTGAAGATGTTACAGATTGCATGTAGTCTCAACGGTTATTCAGCCTTTGACTGTGAGATTGAGTTCTTTTTACTCCAGAAAAACAAGAGACGGGAGGAGGAAGAAAGATAAAGGAGTTCATTTCTTTTCTTTCCTTTTTTAATATAAGTGAAGACTTTCTTTTTAATATTCAGCAATAGTTTGGGTTTGAGGTTGTTGAGGTTGATTTAGCTCACTGCTGGCAGACGTAAGACCCAGGGGCTCTATCGCAAGTGCGACGCCGCCACCAGTCAACCACCATGTCGCTCTGCTTCCTGAGTCAGTTCCACATTTAGGAAGCAGGGCACATCACTAAGAGTGATCCTCCATGCTGGCTGATGGGCCGATTCTCGCCTTGTAGAGAAATGACAATCAAACAGAAGGAGATAACGCAGAGGAAACGCTCACCTGAACCCTGTGTTTGGGTGCAACATTAAACAGTTGCTAGGTTTGTCTTTGAGTGCTGTGGGTTTGATTCAGTTCAAAGTTTTACTGTTGAAATTGAAGCTGGACAGCAGAAGAAAAATAAGCACAGACAAGAAGAGCAGCCAGAGGATGGTAAGAATCAGACAGTTATTAAATAGAATTTGGTGAATAAGTAGACAGTCCTAAAGCTCTTGTCTGGTGGGAGGTTGGTCTATGAGAAAATAATCTAGTCTGAATTGTTTTTCTTCTCTGAGAATAAATATTGTATTGTCCCAACCAACAGGATAATTGTTAGGAATGAAATCAAACAAAATCACTATTCATTCATGCAGAGTTTTGTCTAAAGCGTGCTTAATGCTATTCCCCCTGCAGAAAAAAGGTATGAGTGTGACTGTGACACATGGCCATCTAAAAAAATACCCCATTGCTTAAAAAAACAAACATTTTAAAAGATTTTTCAACTAATTTACTGACTAAATAACTTACTAACTAATGATAACATGCACTTACGTTGAATTCATGTTAGATGTACATATTGATTAAGTCTAAGTCTATGACGGCTCATTCTTGGTGCTGTTGTGTTCAGACAGAACTGAAACAAAAATGTTGTTTGTTTCAAAGCAGCATTTTTCAAGCTATTGTTGGGAGATTCAGACAGACTGTGAGAGGATCAAAAGTCCCCAAGTGGTGCCTTGTTTTCCTGGATGTCATCCTTTGGCTGGACTGCAGCTGTTTGAAGTCAAAGCCCTTCATTGATGAGCAGAGGGCGTTGCAAAGCAAAGAGAAGCTCTCAGGAGTGATGTGTCACACTTTCATCCTTTTGCCTTCTTTCAATCATATGTGCATAGCTTCCTCATGACAGGAGACTCTGAGACCGTCGGAGTCACTGAATGAACTCAGTGTGGAAGTTTTGTGGGAATGTCTTCAAGGTCATGAAAAACAATGAGAGGTTGATAGGTGAAATGAGTGGTGGAAGAGGGGGTTACGTCCTAACCGCTTGCACTGAGTCATTGCCTTGAAACCGGTGTTGTCAACTTGGTGACTTTGTAGATCAAAAGATTTAGAGAATTCTTAGTCCTTTTAAGTTACTTTATTCTTAAAAAGCAACTAGCAACAACTTTAGTGACTTATTCAGACCATTCTGGAAAGGTGAGGAATATGTTCAAATGTATTAGATTCTCATTCATTCCTAGCGTGACGCAGTCCGTACTCTCTTCTGTCAGCAGCACCGGGGTCTCTCTCCCTCTCCTCTTGCACTGTGTGCAGACACAGTAGGTGTGGTGTGAGGGGCAGACAGGAGGATGCTGCTCTTAGCAGGAGTCTGGATGTACCTGTAATAAATTTTGAGCCATGATGCCACAGGTTTTTCAGTTTAATGCTGACACTTTCACAGTGCTTATTTTCACCTAAATGGGGGCATGGTCATCCCTTAGATAGGAAGTGATGTAGGCTCACTCTTATCTATTTAATATCTTACATTAAATTCAATATATTTGAAAGCAGTTTGGTTTATTCCTTTTCCTTTAAGCACTCACAGTATCCCTGTTGTTGACTTCTTCTGATAGCGTGTCTTTGACTTTTGCACCTGTGAGCCCAGGGAAAATACCAGGAAAAATAAAATGTGATTCCAAATGAAATCAGATTTAGTGTACTTGACTCAAGAATGAAATGAATACAATGTGTGGTTCACCAAACAACAGCAACCATTACAAACATTACCCACTGGTGAATCCTTCTGGTTTGTTAAGTCACCTACATTAAGGAGAGAAGGGTGTGCCTTAGGAAAATATTGTAGACCTCTGCTCATGTTACACTCTTCCAGTGATGTTTATATGTTGACAGGTGCTGAGAAGAGCTTTTGTCCCAGGGGGCAACTGCTTGTTTATATCTCTATCACACTGGATTTTGCTGTGACCAAGGAGAAAGGAAATTGGCAATTTCAGATTGGTTAGAAAATGTAGAAAAAAAACAACTGCCAACACCACAAATTAACCTTAACAACTTTAAAATGTTCTAACCCATTGACAAAAACATTCTTAAACATATCCAGCAGGATGAGTAAGTGCGGTGAGTAAGAACAGGGGAATGTAATATTAGCTGTTTTTTTGTGTCAGCTACTGTAAACAGCCAGACTCTCTGGAAGATGGTGATATTATCTGCATCCATGTGCTGCAATCACGTACCAAAGAAAGTCCCAGAGATGTTTTGGAAATCTATTTTTTAGGTCCTGTTACGTAGCCTTGTTGTTTTGCCAAATTCATAGTATTTTGATTGCATTCCTTGTAAAAATCCTTTTTTATTTTAAAATTTACATTTTTTTAAAGGTTATTTCTCCTAGTTTTTTATGATTTACATGATTAAAAAAAAAACAAATCAAAACAAGAAAAGGGGCAATTAATTCGGATCAATTCAGATCTTGTACATTCAGGTAACTTTAGATGATTAAAACAGAACCTAAGCACCTTTCAAGTAACAGCTAACATCCTTGCATCAAGCCGGCATGCTTGACTGGTGATTTGGAGGATTCCCCTATGACTGATGGAAGGAGAGAATGGAGGAGAGGAGGGAGAAGTGGAGAGGGGAGAGAAAGGAGGGGGTTGGAGCTATGCTTGGCCTCTTTAGCCTGTTTGTTTCCGTTCAGTGTTGAGGGACTCTCCTTTCATCTCTACTTATATACTGGTGTCTGTCGTCACACAAAGGGAAGCTAGAAGAGCTTTATCTTGCAGAGATTTACAGAGAATTATGAGGAGACCCAGTGTTCCCGGGTCCAAGTGTTTAAGTGGTCTGACTGATAAGGCCTTCAGAGATCTCTGTCTGTGACAAGATGTGTGGAGACCCATGTACAGCAACTCATGTCACAGACGAGATTGTAGCAACAACTCCATGTTGTGCAACACTTCAGATTTCAGATAAAACTGTGCTCACAAGTGATGTATACAAGCTTACTGAGCGTGTATCACTTCTGATTAAACAGTAACTACTCTTCATATTTTCCTATACTGCTAAAATATATATATAAATATCTCTAAAATTTTTGTGGGTACTTACCTCAGTGTATTACCCACCAATGACAGTTCTTAAATATGATGCAAAACAATACAATAACAAACCTTAACAATATGCGTTTTACAGAGACACCAACATTCTACATTACATTTCCTGTAAGTATTATGACTTCATGTGAGTATCCGAGTTGTTCTAGTAATGTTTACTCATGGAGCTGTCACTGTTAAAGTAGCCAAAGCACTTTCCTTAATTCATTACAAATATAAATACAACTGACTTTACAACTATTGCAATGAAGCATAAAGGAAACTGTATGAATTGCAAGTGAAATAAAATGAACATTTTTTTCAAATCACACCCTGGACTGGTCAAAACTGTTACCTATTCCACTGAGAAATTTAAATAGCAACAAATGTGTTTATGTTGTTTGTTCAATTTAATTTTTTCAATTAAATTTGGATGTGTTTTGTAATTATGTATTCGCTGTCCAGGGTGCTGAATTTTATGCCAATAGTTAATACTGTTTATATACCTGATGTTTGAGGGAGAGACCAAGATTTGTCATGATAATGCATGCAATTTATATTGTCATAAATGGCAGTATGTTTACCAGAAGTATTACTAACACCATATTAATGGATACTGTGTAATAACAGTATTAACAGCATATGGTGTCTTGGAACCATTTGCTAGATGCTACAAATATTTGGTTGATACCAAAACACTGCTTCTAATACATCCTACCTATTGACTTGAGTATCAAAATGCACAAGTGGCTTCCTAAATCAACCCTTTAGTTTCCCCTCTCCTCTCTGATAGCCTTGCAGTTCTAATGTCTTATTAGACAGACGTGCTGTTAAGTCACTCAGTGAATAAGGAATGCATAAATAGTCCTAGAAAACATGTTTGTTTTCATAGTTCCTTAAGGCTGGATGTGTGCATATCTGCATGGCTCCTCAGTCACCCTGCAGAACCTTATGTACACAATTGAGCGCATTGTTCTGGAAGATTCTTCTTATCAGTTTAAGATAGGCTAAACTGCAGATCAGCGGCAGGCAGCAGCCCTCCTGCAGGTCGTGGTCCAGCTCCAGAGAAATGTACACTAAGTGCAGTCACCATGAAAGCTTTGCCCAGAGTTCACCACGTGGATGGTGGAGGATCTGTTTCCAGGTGGAGATGAGATCTGCATGTGTGTAATTGCATCTGACTGCTGTGAAAGTATGTGCATGTGAACTTGAATTGGAAAAATTCAAATATTCTGTTTTTAAGCGAAAATGATAGAACAAAAGCATAGATGCTCTAAAACATGAACAAAGTCGATGTGCTGTGGTCACAGGTTTCTGAAGAGCCGTTTTAAATCTGAGTGTGGTGGCTTCAAACATTCAGGAGAACTGGATCCAGTAAAATTTAATGGCTCTTTTAGACTTTCCTCAAAGTATTCAGACCAAAATTGAATCATGACGGGGGAATCATAGTTGGGGTTATGAGGCTCAAAATATGATGTGTAATAACTTGTTCTCGCCACTATGTCAAAATGGCTTCAAAGCCTGGCACACTTCCTAGGGGCTTGGGTGGCTCCAGCTGTTACCATCATGGCAGCGATATCACCTGTCTCCACTTAACTTCCATAAAATCCAAAACTGGCAAAGAGTTGTAGAGTGGGTGGAGCTGAGGTCCATCAAATAGAGCCTGGTCGCTGAAAAAATGGCAAGCCAGTCTAAGAAACTACCAATTCCATTTCACAGTTTCCCATCTTTTAGCTTACCTGTCCCAGTGTAGCATTAATGTAACCTTTACGTTCCATCGCCTGTATGGCATGTTTAATGTAAACACTGTGCATTAGCCCAATAGCATGGTTTGCCTTTATTTTCAAACCTCAAAAGAAGCCTTTTCATAAATTCTCCCCCTAAATTATAGCATACATGCATCTATAAGCATCCTAGACATAGCTGGGTGTCTTATATAAGTTTACTCAGTTTAAAAAAAAATCAAAGCAAGTCAAATTTTTCTCTAATTCCCACATAAAAGATTACGCAAAAGGCACCAACACCGCAAAAAGTTGTCAAGGGGTCAAGTGATTTGGAGGATTTGGAGCCAGCCTCATGTGGCATTCATAAGATGTCAGCTTCAGTTTCATTGTCTACAATGTCTGTTTTTTAGTGATACTTAACATTGTCAAGAGTTTTTCTTTAGCTGCCATTCATATGTATAGATGCTCATAACAATTGTTTTTTTTACACTGAATATCACAGATGAAATTACTGTAATTACTGTTACTGTTATTACTATGAGTTGTAGTAATAGCAGTAAGAAGTGAAAGTACCATTTTTTTTCTGGTCTGCACACAAACCAAACCTCAAATTGAATAATTATTTAGTCATCTCATTAGACACTAAATCCAGGCAAGACTAAAAGACAAACGATATATTGTCTCTGTGAATCATACAGAGGCTCTCTATGATTATTTTTCAACACACTGGATCCTTAAAAGATGGGCTTATTGATAAAAAATCTCAAGAGTAGTCACACAAGGTATTTAACCACTTATGCTATAAAGACAGTCATTACATAACCACATTCAACTGCCAACATCCCCTTTGGTAAAATCTGAAAACCAGTTTTGATTTCACTAAGTTTCACTTTGAGCTCAAACATTTTTTTTCAGTTGTGTGTGGTTGAATGTCTGTCAGATTTTGTTTATGTGTGTACGTGGATATTGTAATTCTTGTGGGTGCAAGTCATGCGAATGTCGTGTTCTGTATGTGTGCATGCATCTGTTTATTTGAGCATTCAGAGCCTGCTGTAGATTTGGAGATTAGAAACAACCCAAACCACAGTGATGTGGACCTCTGAGTCCGCACTGTCTCTCTGTCTCGGGCTGTATTGTGACTCTCTGGCCTCATCAAGAGAGAAGATATCAAAGGACAGCCATCTGTTTCTCCCTCTGTGGCTCTGTCTCCGTCTGTCTCTCTCCCTCTGTCTCTGCTTCTTCACATGTAGCCATAAGGAACACAAGTTGAAGATTCTCTGAGCTGACTTGTGGGAAGAAGTTTTGCCTAGATGTGACAATCGAATGGATATTACTCCTTTGCAGACGAGAGAGAAAGACTTGTCAAACACCATTTGAGGAAGACAAATGAAGGGAAATTAAACATGAGTAATAATTTAAGAGTCCCATCATTGTGGGCACCAAACAAATGAAGACATATCACAACACCCATTCTCATGAGCTCCAGCACACACTAAAACAGCTGAACAGTGGCTCAGACAGCTTGTCTTTTTGATACGACACTGAGCTTTGCCTGCAATGTACACATGCAATGGCTGAATTTCTAATGGTGCTAAAGCTGTAAAAGATTTTTATCAGATTGCTCTGCTTAAAAGTAGCTCAAAAGTGACACATGACATTTTTGACACATGGCCAGAGGTCTACAACAGCCTCTGGCCATGTGTCAAAAATGTCAAAACTTGGCCAATCCTCCAGGGACGTTGGCGTTTATGTAGGCCTAATATCGGATTGATCTGAAAAACGATGCCGTGTTCCTATGCCAGCCAGCCAGTCATCCAAGCCCAGATTCAAGATTTTTTTTTCCCCCTTTTCTGTAAAATTGCAAGCAGGTGTTCGTTCCGCCTTTTCTCTCCTCCTGCTACCCCCATAACCACCCTCCTCCTTCCAACCCCTGCCCCCCCCTCCCAACCTCATGTGTGTAATATTAGTTCAGAATGTACCAAATCCTGCCTGCTTTAAACTAATTTTCAAAACCAAAGGTATGATTAAGATGTTGACCTGAGCATGCATGACCAGGAAATTAGATTAGGATCACTCACGTTTTCTGTCAGTACCTCACCACTTACACCTCACATAGTCACATTCATATCATCACAGTCATATTATTTCTTAACTGTGCAAAGCAGAGCAGGGGAGAAACGAGCAGAGTAATAATAATGTGGAATTTGACGTTCAGCCAGACTGAGACGCAGTTCAGTTGTGCTGCAAGTGAGGGAAGCATTGCAGAATGTTTACTTTGAAACATGAAATGGGCAAAGGGATAAAAATGTTCTACTTTCCATGAAAACAAGACTGCATGGAAATGGTCCTTTATAGTGACAGTATTATGAGTGCGTTCGAAACACTGTTCTCATGTGAAATTCACTTCAGCACATTCAGCCAACTGATAGTCACAGATAAGTAAAATCACATGGGATAAGGTTTGATTTAAAGCTATCTGCGGTTACTGATTCTCAGCAGAGGAAACTGTGGTATAAATGGAAACTACAGGATCACAATAAATGCTACACAGGAGCCTTGTAGTAATTAAACGGTAACATCTAATTAACTTACATGATTAGGAAATTGTGCATTATATTGCCATAAATTTTAACTTTTTATTTGTAAGTGAATATAAATTTTTCTTAAAGTTGCATATCTCAGCTAAGACAACCAAAAATGAGCTTATATTTAAGTTAGAGTTAAAAAAAATTAATTGTGTGTGCTGGAAAATTAAGCATATTTGCTAATTTTCCACACAGCACAAAGCTACCACATGTTGATGGTTATTTTTTTTTAATGTTGTCCTTTTTTAGACTTACAATATAATATTTGTATTATTTCATATTAATTACACAGGTATTTATTGCTAAGTGTTGATATTTAATTCTTGGCTCTTTATTTAAGTCATGTTTGAAATTAATTTTAATATGTTTGAGTGTTAAATCATGACAAAAAAGACATATCTAATCTTCCATGATCTCTGTTGGTAAAACAGTGTGTTCTCTGTGCTGTAAACACTATGAAAAGAGGACAGCAGGTGTCAGGACTCAGAGCTTTCTCTTGTGTCTGCAGTGTTAAACCCTGCATTTCAGATCAGACAGAAGATAAGCTTGAAATGAATGATCCCAGTGGTAACTTTTTCAGGAAATGTGTCTCTTCTCTCTTCCCTCTTTAACCTTTCGCTTCTGTCTCCTTCCTGCCTGTCCCCAGTTTTCCCTTTTCCCTGGATCTGTACTCCTGAACTCAAAGTAGCACAGTAAAGAAAATGGATGTGATGCTTCTTTTTAAAGCCACTGCACTCCCTGTTGTATAAAAATCCAGCAGACTTTTACCTTCTTGAATTCACATCTTTCCTCCATCTTCTTCACTCATCTTCTCTCTTTAATTTCTCTAACCACATCTCCTGCCCTCTCACCTCCCATCCCGCTTCCTCTTATTCTTTGTCCTTTGTGTCTTGGTGTCCTCTCCCCCCAAAAAAAGACTCAATTTGTCTCGATGTATCTGAGAAAAGCTCCTTAAAAGGTGCAGCCAAATCCCTTGGATATGGAGACGGCTCTTGTTTTTTTTTCACCCCCTAGCAGGTTGAGATTGATGGGCCACATAAGTGGTCTTGTTCTCTTTAGCTATTAAACGCATCCATCAACCTTCTTCTCAATTATTGAGATGAGATAAACAGCAAGGGGGAGTCTAAGTGCTGCATTGCATGGTTACTGCTGCTGCTTCAAGTGATTAAATAGCATTTAAGGGGTTCAGGCTCTTTGCTCGTCTCCTCTCTTAAATGTGGCCGACTGATGCCAAATTTACAGGGGAGGCCATCAGGATGGTCGTGTGTCTTAGCATCAAGGCCAATCGTCATTCTTTGTTGAAAAAAAAACTTGTGATGAATTGCTGAGCAGATTTAGTTTGTAAGAGAAATAATGTACAGTTCTGTCCGGCTCATTTCCTCTAAGCTAGATCACCTGCATAAAGAGTTTTCCTGTAAGACTGAGACTGTGAGCTCTGTTTCAACAGGATGCTCTTATTGCCACGAGCATTTGGGCCTTATGGAAACCTTCCATATTTCAGTAACACAAAAATGCATGTGCACAGGCAAGCCTCATGAAAATCAATGAGGGAGTAAAAGATATAATGCTTACTCCCATCAGTTACACAAGTGTCTTCACATTATAGTAAATCAACTGAGAGTGAGTCTGTTTGAGTTTTTCAAGTGTTGAGATACAGAGCAGATATTACACATTGCTGAATGCAGCAAGGCCCTTTCAAGTAAAAGATCAGCTACACTGATTTTACACACAAACTTTAGTCGAAGTTACCCATCACAGTGAGCACTACCGTGCCTCTACGAATAACTGAGTAAAACCATAGAGAAGCAGCAGTTTAGGCTGTTAAGTACACCACTTTAGACCTCTTTTTGTTAAATCTCTTGTGGGTTTTATGGTGCAACAACACTAAATTACTGGTGCAACCATTTGATAACACTGTTTTACTCTCTATGTGCACTGTTTGAAGAAAAATGTTTACCATGTTAATGTTTTTTAGTTTTTTTCAATAGATTGAAGTCATTATTCTTTACCTTATTTAATTAATAAATTAATAAATTAATAATAGTTGACAATGTCAATAGACATATCAGCATCACTGTCAAAGCACATTGTCCTTTTTCCAGATATCTCTGTTTTTCTTAGCAAAGCTGTAATAACTTGCAATGCCACAGAAAATTTTATGACTGAAAACACAGTATATGCACTGTAATTACACAGCTAAAGAATTTCCAATCTTTATGTACACTTTTACTGTACTATATTACTACCTAGATGGTGAGGTACACACGGACACACACACACACACATTTAACCTATAAATTCATTTTCCAGTTCCCTCACTGAGGTGAATGAAGGCAGGAAAAACATGAACTACAGTGTAATGATTTTAACCAAAACACCTATTCAGATAGTCACAGACCTGCACTGTAACTGTGTCACACAGTGGCTGTATGTTAATGCAGTTCTCTCTCTCTATGGTCTTATTACATTAACTGTCAGTGCTCTTGCCCCTACACTGTGTTTTTAATGATTTGTTTCCTTTATATTGCTGAAAGGGGTGAATTTAATCTACAATTTGATATTTATGTGAATTTTTTTTTGAAAGGCCAATGTCACTTTAAAACCAGCCCCAGCTACACATTTCTCTCATTAGCACTAATGTAACAAATCAGAGCTCAGACTTGAAGAGTTGCTTGTAACCTGTGATCTGACTTTAACTTTAAGGGCCCTATCTTACACTTGCACCTGGTGCAAGTGCAAGTGCAAGTGCATGGCGCATGGCGCATGGTGCATGGCGCATGGTGCATAAATTTATTCAGGGGAGTGTCCAGGTCAACCTTTGCCATCTTGTTCCAGGAGCAGCAGAGGAATCCAGTTCTTGCCTGCCCAATACGCCACTTGGGCACAGTGGATGGTCTTATCAGCTGTGCAGAATTATCTCATCAATTCATAGGTGTTTCATGGGTGTTTCTTAGGCTGAAAATGCATGAACCAATCAGAGAGTTTGCTCTCATTACCTTTAAAGACTGGTTGCGCCAGTGGCACAGGTGCATTGCTCTTACACCCGGCGCAAATATAAACAGACGGCTAAACTACAAGAATTCACTTACTCATTCATTCATTGATTCATTTATTTATTCATTCATTCCATTCTTTCAGCTGGACAGGGACAACGTTCAATAATTGTATTGTGTCAGACAGCTCTCAGCTAATTCCCCCTTCAGTCAAATCATGGAGAAAGTCAAAATATCCATATTTTGTCATTAACTTGTCTACCGTACATTTTCGCCAGCAGAAGTAAGCACGCACACACGCACACACGCACGCACACAGGCACACACTCACGCACACACCTAAAAATTAAATTCATTTTGTGAATAGAATGCATGTGGTAATTAATGGTTGGAGGACTGTTTTTCTTTCAGCTGCTTGTTGATATTGAATTTAAACAAAGAAAGGCGATTCAGCGGTGAGGAGACAGAACTCTTGGCTCAGGGTTCATGTTATAGATAATTATTATTTATTAATAATATTTCCTTGGTTTTCTGATCCCAGTACAGGCTATTTTTACATCTGCGCCTCCGTTTAGACCAGGTTTTGGCTGGTCTAAACTCCTGGCGCATTTGACCTCATTCCGCCGGGTGTACAATAGCAAATGCACCAGGACACGCCTTCATTCCGCCTTAATTCTCAGACCTTCCTCCCCTTGGCACACAGACCCGGCGCAAGTGGATTTGCTATCATACACTTGTGTCAAAAATGACATTTGTGTCGGGAGTACGATAGCAATGACACCTGCGCCACTGGCGCACCGTGTTTGCACCGGGTGTACGATAGGGCCCCTTGAGTTTGCATCTACTAATTTTTGACAGCTTTACTTGAAGTTGTGCAGTGTGAAGTTCTTTTCAGGTGATATTGTGGAGAATGATGCCTTCCCACAAACAGAGCAAGACAGGATAACTATGGAAACAAGTTGGGGGGTTTGTACCATTTAAAGTAATGATCAGATCTTCTAAATGAACATCTACTCATGCAATGTTTGGATGAATCTAACACATGATGAACAACAAATCACACAAACAATTGACTTCTTCACCTTGTACAACGCCAGAAAAAATATTTTAAAAAATAAGGCCAATTCACATGGATTTCTTCACAAAAGTTTCAGCTTCAGTCATGGTCCATAAAAATGAGCAGGGATGAATATTGATGAATGTTTGTGCAAATGGTTGAAATTCTGCTTTACAGGATCTCTTTTTCATACCAACAGGAGTCTTTGATGAGTCAGTTAAAATAAAAAAAAGCTGAAAATGATGTAAGAAGACCTGAAGGGTTTTTTAAAGTTTTATTTGTATATCTATGAGAAAAAAAAGTTACTTCTGTGATCAAATCGTGAGTATCACAGCAAAAACCTCCAAGGTAAAGAAGAAAAAGATCTTTATATCAAAGTGAGAACTACAGTCCTGGTCCAAAACTATCCTGCCAAAATGAAGTCCCCTCGCTCCTGTAGCTCAGAGGCCCTACAGAGAGTTTTTATGAGACTCTGAACTTCTTGCTTTTTCCATTTACACTCAAATAAACAAGGTTCTCTCAGTGCCCGGGCTAAAATTTAAACACCCCCCCATAAAGGTGACAGGTACTTCTTTAGCATATAGAAATAAAGTGGCCCTGCTGCAGAAAAACACATTCACAGCCGCATAAATATGTACAGCCCTGCAGTGTGGCCCTCACAGAGCACACAGTGAAGGCTCAGCAGTAAATGTATGCAGCCTCACGCCTTCACAGTGAAGTGTGTGATCAACAGAATGAAATGCTTTCTTCTGACCGCCAGCAACATTTGGCAGTTACATCCTCAAACACTTCATGAGTGATTAGGAAAGATGCTATCTGTTACTGACACCCTCAGTCAAGCACAGGACACAGGGTGAAAATCATAAAACACACAGGGACTCAAGTCACATTTCTTGAGTAAGCCTCAGCTTCTTGGCAATAAAGTCAAAAGAGTCTGAAATAACCAGCAGCCTCCTGCCTAACAAGTCCCACAAGTATCAGTTCAGCTGTGGAAAGCCATCATTTTCAGTATCCTTGCCCACAGTCTGAACTGCTGAACATTAGCAATTAGCTTCTGTTTGAAGTATTTTTTCTCTATTCTGGAAAATTCACTTCACAAAGTGGACCCTAAGAATACTTGATGCCTCTAGTGCTCTTATGAAGCAAAACTGGAAAAAAGTCACATTTGTTCACCTCATCTGCTTCTCCTCTCAGGTCACATGCCCGGAGGACAGATAAGTGATGAAGTCATGACTGCTGTTCTTTCCCTCTCTCCAGTCTGAAGTGGAAATCATCAGCACTCTCCACAATTTTAATCGCAGTCAAGATTGCCCCAAATGGTTTTCTCTAAATTACTTTTATTATGCATTAAATTTGGACGACTCTGCTCTGAATGATTTCTGCCCATTTCTGTCCACATGCTCTATGCATTAGCATTAAGTGCCATGCAAGAGGCATGTTCTTTATGTTGAGAGGCAAAATGTGATTGCGTCTGCACGTCTTTTTGCAGCACACTCCTGCAACACTGTGCCACAATCCTCTAGAATTATGTGATTGCAGCTTTGGCAAGGACCTGGAAATTTAAAACAGTGCAGTTTGTGAATGAGCTGGAGAGCCCGGCTGCTCTTTGATAATCGGCTCTTGATGGGCTGTGCTACCTTTGAGCCAATCATCTGCTTATTTCTAAAACACCCCGGTAACAAAAGAGACCACCATATTTCCAAGGTAAAAACAAAATGATTGGTTTCAGCTGTTTCCCAGTCAACTTTCTGGAAGGCCTCGACCTGATCTATGACATATTGATGCTGCTCAGCATCAAACAGCAGACAGACAAAGCAGCCACAATGCCTGATATTTGGTCAGTGACCCAGCCTGAGCTCAAAGGAAAGCTAATATTACGCCTCTCAATTGAACACAAATTTATTTAAAAAAGAATGAGACTGTGTGTCTGTTGGACATCTAAATAATTGTTAGTAATTTTGCAATAGCAACTTTCTTGGAGCAAAAAATTGTCACATCAGATATCTGACTGCTTGTTGTGGACTTCCTCTGCAACCATGTTCCCATAAAATTTATTTTAATTTAATTTAATTTATTTGTAACAACATACCTGCAGCAAATACAGCACAGTTGTGGCTTTTTTCACCAAAAAAGTCACAGGATGTTTCCTCTGTGGGTTCTTCTTAATTCTAACACCTGACCTCATTACATGTTACCAGCACCTTCCACACCAGGGCTGCATCGTCAAATTTCTTATTTACTGAGGGTACAACAATTCCTCTGAGCTGGAGGTGCAGTTGGTTGTCATGATGTGAAGATGGCAGTGATAAGGGGCCGTCGCTTCAGGACGGGGTGATGAGGACTGATAACGACCACCTGGCTGACAGCGGCCTACTCATCTGCACTTCACCCTCAGCAGTCATGATTGAGGTGACCCGAGGCGAGAGCCCTTGTGTCCAGAGATAGGAAATACACAAAGCAGAGACTCGCTGTATTACAACTCCACTGTGCTCACTTCCAATACTGTAAAGAAATGGGGTGACAGGGCTTTGGCTTTTGATGTGATGCCATCATGTCCCCCAGATAGAAGTGAAGCCCATCAGAAAGTCAGAAAAACAAAAAATAACAAAGCAAATTTATTATTCTGTTGCTTAGACCTGACGAGAGGAGGAACAGGAGTTGTCTGCCTTGCTCAAGGGCTCAATAACACTAAGTTAGCTTCCCCCAGTGACTGAGCAAAGTTTTCATGGCTTGCTCTTCTACCTTGTAAACTGAACGTGCAGAAAGTCTCCCTCCATCTCTGTAAGCAGTGACCTTGAGGCTGCCATGTTATTAATGCCTCTAAATAACAGTGAAGCTTCACGGTGTTATTGTTGAGGGATGGAACAGTGGTGTCATGTAACTCTGGCTTTGTCTTGCTTGTGATTGATAAGGTTCACACTTTAGCAAACTAAAATTTTAAATTCTTTGCGATTCAAAAAATGTGAAACAGAGATTCAGCAATAATTCTAATCTGATATAATCTATTTACACATAGTTGCGATTGAACAAATAAACACACAGTTGAGTGTTAGCCCTATGAGGGGACAAACCACTGTCTGCTCTTATTTATCAGTAGTTTCATGTTCTCATTGTCTTGACAAAGGGGACACGTACAAAGTGATGAAGAAGCTGGTCAAATAATGTATTCTCGTGAAAAGATGAACTTGAATGGATTTTTCAAAACACTGCCACAAATGGTTTTTGTTGTGCACAAAAACACTGTTAGAAAGTGTTTTATAATAACAGAAATGACAGTATTTTTTCACACTAAGAAAACATAGTCTTATTAATATTACATTAGGGGCCCTTTGTTGAGTTGTGGCTTTTACTAAACTAAGCAGCCAGCAGATTTTACCTGAAGGGGAGGAGGTGAGTTAAAGGAGACAGATGAGAATACAGGACACCACACTGAAACAGATTCTTGGAAACAAGAACTTGCCAGTCAGGGAATTAGGATTAATAATGAGCCTAGGTTAGCATAGCAATGTAGCAACACGAAGACAAAACTCTTTACTGTAAAAAACTACTTTAGGAAAAACCAAATGACCATTTTTTCCCCCTAAGATCTTTATATTCACAATCTTTCTTGTAATTGAGGAGCTGGTGTTTTTTAGGATTTGGATGAAAGCAGCTACCTTTAAGAAACTTCTGGGGAAATATACAACAATTATGCAAGGGGTGAAATTAGGTGAGCCCATTTTATGCTTCAGGAGACAAAAATAAATAACATGCAACATCGGATACAAAAGGTTCACAAGGAGATTAACCTGATTTTCCATCTTTCTGCATTTGTATGGGGAATAAATATAATGAGCCACATTTTACCTGATTGTACCAATTGATCAATTGTAAAAATTTCCACAATGACCCTCCCATCACAAACACATCCACCAAACACCTGAACACTGGACACATCCACAACACCACACCTCCACATCTCTATCTGTACAAATGCTCCTCATTCCTCCTCTCTTTATTAACATTGTTCTCATTTTTTTTTTGCATCACTCACACACACTTACAGTCCTTTCTCCCAGTGCACTCTTTGATTCTGAATGTACTGATTTCCAATCCTTTTATCCCTCCCCTCGCAATCAGCAACCCTTTTTTTATTTCAATCACCACCTCTGTAGAGTGGGAGGCTGAGAGACAGCTTTGAATGGGCTGTGGACTGAAGTCTGTGGCTGCTCGCTGCTCTGATCTATAAATTGTAATGCCCTGGTTCTCTGTGGTTAAGAAATGATTAGTGCTACAGATGGTGATGAGCTAATACAAGGCTTTGTTGACTTGCAAATTACCATGGCAGACGGATAAATGCACACCCAGTCACAGTAATTGCTTTCGTTGGAGGTGACTAACCTGTCATTTCTAAGCTGCTGGGATTTCACTCCGCATAGCCAGGGGATCGAAAATTCCTGTGTTTTTTGGCTACATCTCAGAAACACATGGCCGGCACTATAAAGCCCAACGTCTGCTCCTCACTTACAGAGTGAGTAAGTGATAAAGTAACTGTAAACAAATGGTCTTCTTTCAAAATGAACAGGCAAAAAAAGTCCTCGATTACATCCTCAGGAGGCTTTTACAGAGACTCCACTCAATGACTGCTGCTCGTTTCAAATCTGTTGCACACTGAGACAGAAATATTCTGCTGGTCTTGAACACTACTATCTAAAGACTGAAAACTTCTGCTTTTTACTTTAATAAAGCACACTGATCATACACTATCCAGTCATATACAAGGTCTTAATTAGTACAGACATGTAGCAACTGCTTGAGATGTAACATGCAACTCTGTTCAGTTTCATCATTAAACTAAACATTAACACATCTGAACAAGCTTGACCTTAAGCTACTGCATAAAAAGGTACCATATAATCTCCAAAGGTGTTGCTTTAATTCTGCCATTATTCCTTCACATCAACATTATACCAACTGTCTCCTACTTGAAAGTCTTGCAGTGAATTTTGCCCCCAGGCACCCAAGCCTTTTCATGAAGGCCACTTATGTTGTAATCATCTTTGCAGAAGCCTCATTGAGGACGAAATTAGCAGGAATCTCAGCGTGAGCTCAGCAGCAGAGTGAATCCATATAAAGCCTTAAAGGACATGGAATCCCATTTGGAAGGTGGGTGCCATCAAAAGAATGAAAGACGGTTCCCTGGATAATAAATCACAGCTAACAATACGAGGAGAAATGGAACTGAATGCATGATGATAAGGATACTAGGTTAAGTAGAATTAAGGTATTATCTGAGACATCACTTTGTCTTCTTACTGACTACTGACTCACCTGTATTGTGACAATGCGCGGCAGTGGTTGACGAGTGTTGGCTCCACCTTCAATGGCAATACCTAGGGTGCTGGCACTCTTTGCCACCCTGACTAGTGTTGAAGTGGGCTCCAACAGTCCTGGCTAAGTAAGAGTGAGAGAGGAACACAGTCTTTTTTATATAAAAAGAACATTATCTATGTATTTTTATATACTTTCATAAATATATTCATAACATTTCACTTCCTCCCTGTCTGCTTCACTTTTATATACATATTTATTTTTCTGTCTTTGTTAATTCAAGAAAATGTTTGTTTTTTCTGAGCATGCATGCTCAGGAGTTTTCCCTATGGATTTACACATTCATAACGGCCTTGCCTCCATATTAACATGTACATATTCAATCTTGGTAACATATTCATGGGTGAGCAATCATGTTCAAGAGCTTCACCAATCAGAGGACAAAAGACATGAGCGATTTAAAAATTATATTACCATCTTTTCATAAGTCAACTATGTCATTGTTTTGTATTATTTAGTCACCCTTATGTTTGCTCTCATATAGACTCTTTGCATTTTGACCTGTATGTTAATTTGAATGTCCCTACCTCCCGGGTTTTTATGTCCTAGTTCTAAGATAAATATCAGTGGAGTAATTGTGGATACATGGCACACAACTGCGGCAACAGATCACTTCTGGCAAAGGAGCTTCACTATTGTTACACTCCTTTCTCTGTGTGCCCCTTGTTTACAAAAGCCAATAACAAAAAAAAGGCAAAATGGTATCTATAAATAATTTAAAAAGAGTTTCTCTAGTATTTACCAAATCAAGCTTTTGCAGACACTCTTATTAACAACAAATAGGGATGCTATAGCCAATGTGTTAGCAAACATCTAGCAGACAGAGAGTAGAATTAGAAATCATCAGAGATTTGTTTGTTTTTACATATATTCACTATTTAAGCTCTGGTCTGGTCTCCATCAAGTCTGCTGACATTCAGAGGAACAGATGTGAATATTTATGGACCAAACTCCTGAGAATTCAAGCACATATTTGGCCAGAATATGGTCAAAAATGGAATTTGGCCTTTTTTTGTTGGCACAAGTTCGTAACACACATTCACCATATTCACCTAAGCTCCTTTAAACATATGTGGCCTGCAATATCTCTGGTGAATATAAAAATCACATTTAAAACTCACATACTTTAACTTTATCCAGACAAATCCTTGAAAGCACGTTTCTCTTTTCATCACGCTCCTGCTTTGTACTCAGGAACAAACAGAGGGTAAATGCCTCGCTCCCTCACAATAAAATGCACCAGTTTGATTCAGCCATCGAATTTTAGACCTAATAATTCCAATCTAAAAGAGACAATGAATCTAACAGCCCTCTCATCATAAACAAGAGGGCTACTCCAATCCTCACTTGCTATTCCCTCCATCAATCAA
Organism: Acanthurus leucopareius; assembly: GCA_029814765.1. Classification (NCBI taxonomy): domain Eukaryota; kingdom Metazoa; phylum Chordata; class Actinopteri; order Acanthuriformes; family Acanthuridae; genus Acanthurus; species Acanthurus leucopareius. The sequence continues at coordinate 221,481 of JAQMCX010000026.1, forward strand.
TAAGAACCAGAGAGCGATTTGAGAGTTTCAATATGCCACACTGCAGTGAGTGATGAAATAAATGATGGAGCATGTGAGTGAATGAATGACACAAGTGAGAAATAAACAAATGAGTGAAACAAAGGAAATAGTCTGTGTGAACAAACAGAGGGAGGAGAGAAGAGATCACAGTTAGGATTGAGAACAGATTCTGAAGAAAGCACATCGATTTATTATCTCTCAGTATGTTTACCAGCTGACGCACACACAGCTGTTTACTTCTGTACTTGTGAGCACACACAGTCATTTGCAAATTCATCCTCTAAACTAAATCCCATTTTAATCCTTATTCCAGTGTCCTAAAACTGAAAAGTTACTATTTACTATTTTCTAGTGAGTCATCATTCATTTTTTTTTCCTCACAACAAAAATATGCCCTCACTTTTCAAAAATGATTAACATTCCCAAAAGTTTCTTCACTTCCTAAAACTGATGTCCAATTTTAAAAAGTGTGTGGACCATTAATTTTTCCTTGCTTCAAAATGTGACCTGGTTTACCAGAAATGTTTGATTTAAAAATTGGTCCTCACAAAGACAGAAGTACACCAGCACCTACACCTATATTAATCAGAAACATTTCTCATTGCTCAGAGTTTAACAATGAATCCACTCATTGGTCCATGTTTGTCTCCCAGCACTATGAATCACCCCCTCACCGGTTTGGAGGGGTTGTCCCCCCCGCCCCCCTGGATGTCTCTGGGTTGGTGTGTGCGTGAGGAATGGGGGCTGTTGTCTTTGCTGATGTGTCCTGACTCAGCTATATCCACCCCGCTGTCCTCGCTGAGGGTCTGGCCGCTGTCTGACAGCTGAGACAGGGTGCCACCTGAGAGTAGACAGGCAGACGTGACATGATGATGGGAAAGCCACTTTTCTTATTTGAAAAGCCATCCACTTATACTGGCTTTACCCTTGTTAATGTTAATGTTATTTTTAACTGCACTGTAAAAAAAAGTTCTCATCTAAATTTGTGATGCAAAATTAAAAGCTTATTGATGTTTGTGCTGTTATGTACGTAATGGCAGTAGTATTAAGTAAATAACTGCTCAATCAAGCATGTTAAGCCCAAGAAAATGCAAACTTAAAAAGATAAAGATATTTATACAAATTTGAAACAGCATATTTCCCCATTTAATTGTAGACTGTGTTGGTTATCAAGTCTCAGTTGGATCAGTGTCAGAGTAGCAAATTTACTTTAAAAACATTTACAGATGGATCAATGATTCAAAATAACTGTCAGTTGCAGTCGAATATGGGCATGTTATTAACTTGAGGTCCCCAGTGACAACAGTGAGATCTTTGAGACATATCATCCTGGTGTTTAAGGAGCTCTGATGTTCCTCACCTCGAGCCTGGGGCAGCGGCCGCACCTCGTTGACGTCAGGCTCTGCGTTGGGCCTGTGAACCTCCACTGTAACAAACTGAGGTTTAGAACCAGCAGAGGAGACTTTAGACATGGACACTGGCTTCAGAGGGAGAGTAGGGGGTGGAAGAGGAGCGGGGAGCGGGGGTGGAGGTGGGGGTGAAGGGGACGGGGCAACAGGTTTGGTGCCTCTGCTGGGGGATTGGACCCTGGGAAAGGGGCCGATGTTATGCTGGGTGACCATCGCCAACTGAGCGGCTGTCATTTGCTCTTTCTTGGAGGGTACCGAAGGGTCTCTCTTTCTGACGGCTGCGTAGTCCCGAGACACGTCCTTGGGATGTTCTCGTTTGTGGTGCAGTGAGGACGAGGCGGGGGTGTGTCCTGGCACTTTGCTGTGGTTGTGAGAGGTGGGGGCTGTGAAGTACAGGCCTGAGTGGGAAGATTCGGACGAGGGGCATTTGTTGAGCTGATCTCGTCTACTTGGGCGCCTCTGCACCCCTGGAGGGGGCGGGGGCTTGAAGGATGGGGGAGATTCAGCTGTGGTGGACTGTACGTCATCCTGAAGTGAGAGGATATATTCATCATTCATTAAGGGTGTAACAATGTACTATGGCACAATACACTGCCATCTTAAACATGGCTGTACAGCACTATGACGCTCTATTCCAATAAATCTGATGAGTTCTGACCCTGAAAATGTAAAACTCTGTGTTTTCGTAAAAGTAAATGCCAGAGGGCAAAACATTTTATTCAGATTTTATTAAATTTTACTTTAATTTATCCATTAACACTGTCTGAGGTTTGAAGTACTGTCTACAAATGCTTCAGTTTTGAAAATGTCAGCTTTATATTGTGTATAAGGACATCAAGCTTTTACTTCACTTCAACATTTATTTTTTCTAGATCTGTTGAGTATTTCACACCATTTACTTACTTATGAGATTCTCTCAAAATAATCTGTAATGTATAGTAGAAAATTGCAGATTTTACATCTAAAAGAGAATAAATAAGACTTTTACAGTCACAGTGTTTGTTGAATTGCCAGCTTTGAGCTCTGTATCATATGTCGAGCTGAAAATTGAGTTTAGTGTAATCACACCCTTAATTTGCAATGTGCGTTTTCACCCACACATCTGTATCCGGCTTAACATGTGTTTAACCTGTTTGAGCACCAGTTTAAGTGTCAATAACAACAGACTTAAAGACCTTTAATGGATCCAAACCAGGTTGAATACGTTGCTGCTTGTTGGTTTAAATCCATCAGTATCCTGTGCTTCAAGGTGTGTAAACACAAACTGAACAGATGAATGAAAACAGCGAGTCATGAGTGTATGGACAAAATAAACCAAATGAGCAGAAATGAATATTTACAAAGGAAAATTAAGGAATGATTTGAGCTGCAGGTAGCCTTGGACTAAGAGAAACTGCAAGCAATCTCCATGACTTTCTGCTTGTATTGGGATAAGTACAGTGAACCTCCTGATATCTCTTGTTATTATCTTTTGATTTGGACATGCCAAATATCAGCAGAGAAAAATCTAAGAGAGCTAATCCCATTCCTCTTTCTTTCATTCTCATTTGATACAAACACTTTTTCACTCCGCCTCAGTCTACATTACAAAGCCTGCAGGGCAGCCACATCTCCGTCCCTGCTTCTTTCCCCCTCCCATCTGATTCTTTTTGTACCATTTTCTTCCCATTCCTCCTCATTCCTCCCCTGTGTCACATCCATCTTTATCAGGCCAAAGCAGGGGTTGCGCCTACCCTCCTGCCTGCGAGGCTCACCAGAGAGATGTCGGTCAGCAGCGTGTTTAGACTGTCTGCAGGAACGTCCTCATTACTCTCCACCACGCTGTCGTTCTGAGAGTCATGGGAGAGAGAGAGACAGAGGTAAGAGGGATATGTGGTGGGTGGAGGGAAGGGCGGAGGGGGTGATGAAAGAGAGAGGGGACAGAAAAATAGAGGGGGAGGAGAGAGTGATTAAAAGTGAGGGAGGCAAGACCTTGTGAGCAGATGTTAAACACAGATGTGTGTTTGTCCCAAAACAAATGCCAAATTAGAATTGGTAGATTTTCCACATCTCCTCGAAAAAAAAAGGAAGACGTAAATATTTGTTCACATTTGCTTGCCAAAGTTTAAAAGGAAGGCAAGCAAATAAAGCATGCATACACACACGCACAAACACACAGACACAGAGCCATCATGTCTTCCTCCACAAGCTAAACACACGCTGTGAAATCGATAAAGAACCATCAGCTCAGTTCAAAGCAGGATTTGGCAGCTCAATCCCACCGCCGTGGTGGAGAGGAGGTAATTTGTGGCAGATCTGTGAGTGATCTCACAACAGACGAGCTGAGATCAGAGAAAACGTTGCCCTTCATTTAACTCTGCAACTAAACCAAAACAAAAGCCTCATCAATTCTGCTTAATTACTCCTCGCTGCCACACGGGGAGCACTTACAGACAATTTATTTATCACAGGAGTACATCGACTTTCTACATGCGGGGACGCTCCTCTGCACTGTAAGCACTCAGAGCATGCTGTGTGTCTGTGTGTGTATGATCACATTTATCCACAGTTAACATTCAATCTGTGCATTGCTGTTTGAGCATGTGTATCTCAGTCTGAGAAGGAAGCAGTTGTGATTACAAACGCTATTGATCTGCCTACAGGTAGCTGATTGAGGAAGATACTTTGTGGTGCCTTGGTTCCCTGCAATGTTTGGTAAAGGCAAGACCTAAAAATCTGCAAAAAATTCCCAAAATGCATAATTTAGGTTAAAATAAACAAAACACTGCACACAGGTATACACAGTGTATCTGAAATCTATGCAGGAATCATTCTAGGTAATTCTGTAGAAAATGACTAATATCAATCTTCAATGTCAATGTTCTGTGCAGGAAGTGGTGTGGTGTTTATGCAATGTGGAGAAAATGGTACGGGAGTGGCCTGTGACATGTCTGACAGCAGTGATCAGATGAAATAATTTCAGTTTAATAATTCCCAGAGTTGACAGACGGGGCGCATCCTGATTGAAAATCTGTCCTGTCTAGTTTGCTTCTGCAGAAAACAACCAATTCTGCGCCTGTGAAAATGAAAAGGCAATAATGTCAATAGTCTTGCCCTCTCTCTTGCCTGGTGTGTATGACATACTCCATGACACTTCCGGTCCATGCCACGCTCCCTGACATTCCCAAACCTGGAGGTCTGCCTGTGTTGCCCGTGCTGACAGACTGCGAGCTACAGCTGTTTTTACATGTACTCTGACATGTATCTCAGCTAAGTCCCAGGCCTGATAATCCGAACTGATACTGTGACCATCTTTAGAGACAAACGATGAACACGCCAAACTAGGCTGAACTAGAAGCTTTGATTTATTTTCTAAGTTGCATCAATAGACTCAAGGGGAGCATGAAGCTAAACTACAACTGTTGAAGCAGTTGGGCTTACAAACACTATTGATCTGCCCTCAGGTAGCTGATTGTGGAGGGTGTTTTGTGGTCTTGCAATGTTTAAAAGGCCAAATTTAGCCCCAAAATTGTGCTTTGTCAGAGAAATGCAATTTGCTGGGCCGTTGTTAGCATTTAGCTGCAGGTATTATTGAGAAGTTGAAATATGATCAACAACAAAGGCTTTTTCATTTGCCAAAACACTGTGGATTGGTTTGTCACACAGAGACACAGAAGTTTTGCAACATTGAAGAGTTATCACAGCAGCAGTGATTTTATTCCTCATCATGACAATCGGCGGTAAACAGTAGAAACACAGCATGGTATTTCTTCCTGCAAATTGCATCTGTTTGATTTGATTTGGTTTGTTTGAACAGATTGATAATCAATATTGACTGTTTCTTAACACTTTTTGAAAACAGTTTAAGTTTCCTACATTTACTGTAGTAAACATCCACAAATATTAGTAGGAATAATGTAATTTAACAGTACAGTGTCATTCAATGTAATCTTGGGTTTTTTCCAGAATCATCCAACAGCAGCTTTGTGTTTGGTCAGTGAGTATTCAAGCCATAACTGTGTGTGTGTGTGTGTGTGTGTGTGTGTGTGTGTGTGTGTGTGTGTGTGCGTGTTTTGTGTCTAACACCAAAATATATGTGTGTGTCCTGTGTTTGTGCACATGCATTGGTATGCATTTGACTGTGTACCTGGTTTTGACTGTGGTTCAGAAATCCAGTGCTGTTATCCACCCCCCACACCCACCCAGCTCTCTAATCTGCTTAGCACAGCAGTGGTAGTAGTCACCCATGGGTCCAAAACAGCACAAACAGACACATGTGAAGAATACAGACCAACACACCCACACAAACACCCACAGACACGTGCTTGCACACACACATACACAAACACGTAAATATCGTCTCTCTGAGGGGAAAAGCAGAAAAAAAGCCATCTGAATGAGAGAGACTGTTTGATGGTAAAATCTGCAAACAGTCAAAAGCTTATCTTTACTGTCAGCTTTGATATTTTGTATGTATGTATGTGTGTGTGTGTGTGTGTGTGTGTGTGTGTGTGTGTGTGTGTGTGTGTGGGTGTGTGTCATCTGTCGGCTTCGTCCACAAACACATGTATCCTGCCACATTTACTACATACAAAAATATATTTTTTTAGTGGTTGGCACCTTTGTAAATGAAACTGAACAAAAAAGCTTCTCAGTTAAAAAAAGATATTACTGAAATCTAAACAGAATAGAAGACGGGGGGGTTGTTAACACAATAACTGTTGTCAGGGTGCTATGCTAAAGTCAATAAGCTTTGCTCTGGTGAAAAAAACATTAAAGTAAATGACTTCAACAACAGTTCAGTTTCTGAGTAACTATAGTTGACTATAGATGGACAGTCAATGTGGCTGATACCAAAACTAGGTAGAAAAAAAACACTGATGTGTTTTAATATATAACACTTATTTACACACTGAAACATACTTAAAAGGTAAATCAATAATAAAAAAGGCAAATGTGTACTAAGAGGCCGTAAAAATGCTCTAATGTATTAGCTTTTGCTGCTCTGTTATCTGGTCACATGCTCTTGCATTTATTCTGGGCAAATAAATTGAAGGCAACTGGACGTTTCGCCTCTAATCCAAGAGGCTTCATCAGTTCATGCTCCTCTGACTAGGCTAGGCTAGTCTGACTGGCTGGTGGAGATCCCTGGTTTTTAACCTCTGTGGAGGTGTTTTGGTGTTTTGGTGTCTTCGATTTATTTGCCCAGAATAACCATGACCTGGATGAATGAGAACATGCACAGACAGCTCTTGCATTTATTTTATTTATTTATTGCATTTATTTTCTATAAGGTATAATGTTCTATTTGTTTCTAATAAGTATGCAATATGCAACATTTAAATAAAAACTTTGGAAATTTTTTACGAGTTAACTGATTTTTTACTGAAAAAAAAAAAGAATTTTTGAAAGATCAAAAATTCACCGGAATTTTGTTTACCTTGTACACCAAAAGGTTTCCTGCTGCAAGAGGACAAACTGATCACAGCAGTTTGTCACAAAAATAAGCTCCTCTTGTAAAAAGCTTTTCAGTAATAAAATTCAAGAGAGCATCAGGAGAGACTGCCAGTGTGCGGATGAATTATTTTCTGAATTAAATATATGCACTACCTGCTTATTTAAAAAGGAGGCATGCATATTAACTTTCTGCAATTACTAGTTTGTAAAAAGTATTTAGATGTCAACTTATTTGCCAAATAAATGTCCTCCAGCTGTTATTTGCTCATATTTTTCCCTCCTTACAGTGAGTTCACCCTCACAAGAAGCAGCCAGACTTCCTGTGCAGTCACACTGTTCGAACTGTGGAGAGACACATCAAATTCAGCTCTACATTTCTTGTCCAAATCAAAATGGAAGATGAAAAAAAACAAGAAAAAAAAACACTGCAAACAAATTCACTGCAAAACCACAAACCAAGGTGAGAGTCAGAGTGCGTGCTCATGTGTCTGCACACGGGGAGCTTTACATCTCCTTGTTCAGTGTGCATTCTCCTCGTGTGGGTTTGTGTTGGAAAGCATTCATCACTCTCAGCAGTGACTCCTACCTCCATCATATCTATCAGCCAGAGCAGCCTCTCCTACAGAGGGGGTGGGAGGGGAGGAAGTGAGGGGGCGTTATTGAGGTGGAAGAAAAACACAACCTATCAAATATTAGCTGAAAGACTTTTCGATCTCAACAGGACCACTGAAACGAGTCATTGTTCAGCCCGACTAAGTCCACATATCTTTTCGACAGCAGAACCTGTTATAATCCATGGAAATATATATCACAGTGCCTTCTCTGCCTCTCTCTCTCTCTCTCACACACACACACACACACACACACACAGACACTAATACAGCCAACAGAGAGGGAACCAATCACAATCCAAACAGACACACTGACAGACAGATAGGGAGGCAGACCTGAAAAATAAAACAGCAAAGCCCAGGTGCATTTGTCAAATATATTTGTACCAAAATGAAATCTCAAATAACAGCAGCACATATAATATTCATTTTAAGCACAGAGATAAAGAGAGCAACCATTCTTTGCACCCAGAAATAGCCAGATTTTGGCAGATTTAAAATCCATGCACCCAACATTTCTTGAATATAAAAGACAATATTCCCTGTCATCTAATTCAAGAGTAAACATCAGTAATCTATAATAACTCATGAAAAGTCGGATAAATATTCAGTTACTGTACTCAGCCTACCCGAGCTGAGCTGAGGGTGGTGTTGGTCATGAAGCTGGCTGAGGACGAGGTCAGGGTGTCTGGGTACGACACCATGGACAGGCAGTCTGGCTGGAGTGCTGTGGCTCCAGCTGTCCCCTGTCGCGCCTTCAGAGCCTGAATTTCACGTCGCAGCACCAACCCGTCGAAAAGCTCCAGGTCCTGTGGGGTGACAAGGCCTCGCACCTCTGACAGCAGAGAGAACTGAGGCCAGGGAGGCACGGGGGGGTGGGGGGTGGGGGGATGTCAGGGGTTAGCCATGATGTTACAGACTTGGATGGGTTGCATCCACTAAAATATACCTTATTTCAAACTGAACACGTTCTTAAACTTTGCTTGAATGTTGATTTAATCACCTCCCAATACAGATTAACATCAACTCACATCAAGATTGAACTGACAGCGCTGAGATGGTTGAATTTTAATAATTTCTGGATTGGTGAAATGAGAGGAGCATGAGAAATGAGGGCCATGCCTTGAAAAAAAAGGTGAAAAATACTCCTGCAATCTTGTGATGACATAAATGAATTTTTGTTTTCTGGTGTATGATAATAATATAAATACAAATTTAACTGCTTGTTGAGGTAGTAATAATAGTCCCATTCATGGGTTTTGTCAGAAAATTTAAGTTTATTCATTCTGGCTTAAACTATATTTCATGGTCATTAAAGGTCCAATGTTCATGATTTGGAAAATTTATTTAGTGTTCATGATATGGTAAATTTATTTACCATAAATTAATTACCTATAATTTATGGCATAATCACCTGACAAAAAGGATCTTTATCTTCTCATTACTTTAGAAGTCCACCATTTTGCACCAACATGTTTCTACAGTATCTTAGAATCGACAAACTTGCCCTACAGTGTTTTTCACAAGTTTCGCAGCAACTGCAGATTTTAGTACATGCTTTAAAACAGAGGGTGAGCAGATGGATATTCAGTCATATACAATATGCAACCTCACCACTAGATGACACTAAAGTCTTCTCACTGGACCTTTAAATAACAGCAAGGTTTAGACCATTAAAGGATTAAATTTAAACCATGTGTAAACTTTACTCTTATTTTAGAATAATTTCTCCTACACTTATATAACTGTAAGAATGAGGCCCAAAACAACCCATAAAGTGAGAAAGTTGTACAGTAGTTCTAAATAAAGTACATGGTGGCTTGAAAAGCTCTCTGTGAGTGTGATACAGCAATGTACTTGTGAAATTGGAAATAAAATGTTTTTGATTTATTGTGTTTTTTTGCACAAGGTGAGCTACTGCAGACTGTGAGAAAATCAAAAGACTTTTAAGAGTCGAAGAGGAAGGATAAACAAAACAGAACCGTGACCATCGGCAAAAAGCCTGGGCATAAATCTTAGAAGGGCTCTGAAAACTTCAAATCGAAAGCTCACAGCAATCATACAGGCAGACTGCACCGGAGTACAGAGTCCTGAATAAAGAAAATTGATTCTCTTTTGATCTTTGTCTTTTTTTTCTCAAACAAGCCTCCTCGGCCTTCACCTTTGCGTGCGTGTTGAGCAGCTCAAACAGCGCCACAACCAGCTGCTCCACCCCGATGTGTCCGTCCCGGTACTCCTCCACGTAGTAGCCCATGGTCTGCCGCTCCGCCTCTGTCAGCAAGTGGCGCGCCTGTTCCTCCAGCATGGCCCGCGACTGGTTCACCAGGCTGGACAAGGTCACCTGAGAGCCGGCCACACCTTTATAAAACCCAGACTGGTGCAGGTGGAGGAAAGTAGAACAAAAGACAAGAGATGGAGAAGATACTTTCTACATTTTTTTGATAGTTTGAAATGCATTTATTGATTTTACAATAATTTATTTGATCTTTCGTTTCTTGAGTGATAAAGTGAAAGGAAAAGGGATGATGAAGTTTAAAATCGAAGAGGTAGAGAACAGGTCAGGGACAGTGAAGGCAGCAATAAAGGATTTTAAAGAAAAATCAAGGGTGGGGAGACTAATGGAAAAGAAAAGGATGAGGTGAAAAGGAGAAATGTAAAAGAGAACAGAATAAGGAGAACATTATCAAGAAAAGGATGAGAGCTAGGAGCAAGGTGGAAGAGATATCGTGGAGTAAGAGGGTGGTGGAGATGTCACTGGGAAGGTTGTGAGAAAGAATGTGACAGAAGGAGGAAAAGATATAGGGAGAGAGAGGGATCGGGAAGGCAGAGAAGTAGAAAAAAAGACAGAGGAGAAGAGATGGATGGAGAAAGGAGGAAAAGGAGAAAAAGCACAGGCAGATTTTTTAAGCGTAGCAGGAAGTGGAAAGGAAGAAGGGTGGAGGAGACTAAGGAAAAGTAGGAGGAAGAAGTGACAGATATGGAGAAAAGGGGGTGATAAGTGCAAAGACCCAAAAGTGATGGGGGAGTGTGGTGAGTGTTAGAGGGGAGAGGAAGGCAGGAAACCAATCAGGGTGCACGGAAAAGAACAAGAACATAAATTACACCCACATACACTGAATTAACCATCAGTCTTCTCATCCCAAAAGTATAAATTATCATCCTCCTTCCTTCTTCAGGCTGTCCTGCCATCATCCATTATCAATAATGCTATGTGGCGCTCACACCACAGCTTGCAGCAACGCAGAAACTGTGCCGTTTACACGTGTGGGTGGCAGGTTGTGTTTTTTCTCTCTTACAGCTTTTATATCTGTCCCCAGTGTGTCAGCTGGCTTCTCTGCCAATCAGAAGGACGACTTCTTGGCACTTCAGAAACTGATGAGCTGCCAATATCACTTCTCTACTCCATATCTCCCTTTTTTTTACTCTCTCTGTGCCCGGTCCTTTTCTTTTCTCAGTTATCTGCTCGCTAGCATGCAGCCTTTCTCTAATTAACTCCTTAATAAAAAACACCACTTCAAAGTCACAGCTTCAGGGTCTGTGTCTGCCTGCGTTCATACGAGGCGGAAACAGGGGGAACAAACAGGGACAGCGCTTTCTCCCCCTCCTCCTCCTTCACTCCCCGCCTCCACCACATCCTCAACTCCTGCATGCACTCGTCCATCTGTGTCATCAGCAGCAGTTGTCACAGTGTCCCGTTCTGAGCGGAGCCAACAACTGTTTAATGCCCAAGGTGAACTCTGGCGTTCCCCTGCCTGAATCTTAATCACCTCGATGCTTACTACTAAAATTTCTCTAAAGCGTCCATGTTCCAGTTACTTAGCTCAAGGGCGCCATCGAGTGAACTGGCAGGACTGCACGAGGTAGTCAGTCTGTCTCTTGCAGTTGTATTAGAGGGCAGATTGGCACTTTGAGGAAGCAAATGAAATCGGTTGTCACTCAACTGGAGTGGAACACCTGCAGTCTCCTGCTAATGAGGTCTGCTCAAGATGGTGATGGAGGAGGACGGAAGAAGGGCGATTTTTACTGTAAAAGCACATTGTAACAGTAAATGGACATCTGGTGACACTGGTCTGGTTGTTGGACCAGGTCCATCTCTGAGGTCATACTTTGGCTGGGATGCCATAATAAGCAGATTGGCACTTTAATCACAGTGACCAATGAAAAAGGCAACCAACATTAACATCCAGTCGACAGAGAGGAAATAAGACAAAGCTGGATGGAAAGGATCACAGAGTTAAGACCTGGAAATATCACAAAACCCAGCTAAAATGTATCTACCTTAAACAAAAACAGAAACAGCAAAAGAGTAGAGTCAAAGTACAAAGTGGCATTTTTTCCTACAAATACTGCTATTGATTACTGTCCTCTGTGTTTGGTTGAATCACCACTCCATTCATCTGAATATTATCTTCTTTTTCCAATACTTCCTGCTGTCAGGGCTGCACTGTACAGTACACTGCACTTCCACTGCACCTGACTTATCTGCAAACATGGCTCCCATATCTCATCAAGAGAGTTTTATGCAAAGGTTTCCTGAAAATGGAGCAAGTTGCTAACTGAGCTGCTGGGCTGTGGAGACCCACATGTTCATCAGACAGCTCTTTGTACCAACAACCAGATAACAAATGGGATGACTGATGCTGCTGGGCTCAAATTGGTTTTAAAAAAAAGAATCAGAAGAGTGGTTCTGTGGTTTTTTTAAAGGTCCGTAGTAATTCGGAGAAACAAAAAAAAGGAAGGTTGAGTTTGAACTCTGAAAAAAAAAAAGCTTGAGAAATCTATAAACTCTTTTTAAACGAAAAGCAATTATTAATGACTTAAGCGTTTTGTTACGATAAAATTTTGCTGATAAGTGCTATATATATCTACCATGCTAATGCTATTAAAAGATAGTTGTACTGGCTGATTCATAGTATCACAACAAACAAAGCAAATTCTGTGTCTCGTTTTTCTGGTATTTTAACAACATTTTATAGAAAAATTATTTGGTTGTGAAATGGTTATGATCAGACATTAACAGTCCATGTTAAAAAAACTGGTATTACTCAACGCTCTTTTTAAACTTACACAGAAATTTACATAGAAAGAATGACCTTATTCTATTTTTGTCTCATTTTTAAGCCAGTGTTCTGTTGTAAGAGTCAAAATTCTTCATTTAAGTATCATGAAACACATATTAGAAGTATTAATTAAGGTGACAGTGAATAAATAGCAAAGAGGAAGTTTAAATGCTGTGTACATAAAAAGCTGAGGTCCGTCTGTGGTAATGTCATATTTTGATGTTACTATGACATCCAGCTGATGGCTAACATCATAGATGTCTGTGTAACTCCCACTTGGGAACTATTTTGTTTTATTATTTTATTTAAAATAAAATGGGAAGACTTCATTGAACGTTCACACAACAGTCTTTTAATGCCTTAATGTTTACTGAGCTTTGATGCGGGTTTTTGCTACAGTGAAGAGCTACTCATAATGGAGCAAGTGTTATTCCACTGACAAAAAACAAGACAGCATGCAAAATATATTTCAAATGTGTTGAACTTTTATGTGACTCTGGAAACCCTCAACCTGGCAACTGCAGGAGGAGGACAGAGGGCTTAAATGAGCGTTAAGAAGGACTGAAGAACAAAAGACAGAGGGACAGAGAAGTCATGTGACCAATACAGCACAGAAAGCAAGGAGATGGAGAAGTCAGAAGCAAAAGAGAGAGAGAGAGGAGGAGAGACAGTTTCCCCCCACAGAGTCGGCCTGCATATGTGAGAGAAATAGCAATGTAACATTATCTCAGCTGGAAAACGAATTTCCACACTATAGTTCAGCAGAACGCAGGTGTATTATCCACTCTAGGGACTGAGAGCGATCAGGACAACATCCCTATATCTCCTGATTTAAGAACCCTTGTTGGGATCCAAAACTCCAAGCTCAGCCTTTTTGAACCTCATCTTGTTTACACTGATGTCGTTTAGCAATGCAAACAGCAGAAATTCCGAGGCCCAAGCTAAATCTAGGCAGGAAGTCTTATATCAAAACACAGGAATATAAATCAGAAAATCATTCAAATCTGACTCAGAAACCATCATGAAGCCCAATCGAGGGTTATGTTCTGTTTAAGTACCCGTCATCATGTGACCAAAGCTCTATTCGTCAAGTGATGACACCTGAGCCATTTCAGACACCTGTTATTTGTCCAAATATCAATAAATTGACCAAAATTAGAACTCCCATGTTTTCAAGCTCCTTTACAGTTGAAAAAATTGATTTTTACTTAATTTAAGATTTTCTAGATTTATAACATCCCTGCACTCTGTTTATGTGAGAACAAAACAAGGACATTATTCTTCTCAAAAGGAGTTCAAGCCCTTTTCTCTGAAGATAAAAAACAGCATAAGAGAGGAAAGTCACAGAAAAGAGAAGAAGAGGAAAGATTGCCATGCCAACGCTTAAAAAATCGATTGCACATGATGGTGGCAGAGATTGTGTCTGACCTGTCAGGGCAGATCCTGGTATTAAAACCTGAGGCCCTACTGAGAGAACAAGTGTAAGGCTGCCATGTTGTAATATTACTGGCTTAGACACACGCAATGAATTAGCTCTTTAATTCCATCACTGATCCCCGGCTGACAGAACATTAAGGTATATGTAAACTTTATGAGGGTCTGTGCAAAGCCAGGAAGTTACGATAACAGTTATATTTACTACATCACTGGCACTCTCCACAGTGAAGCTGACAGATACCTATATTTCCCCAGGGCGACTGCGTTCTGATTTAATCACATTACGAGCTATCATACTCCTCCATCAGATGGAGAAATAAGTGTCCATCATTGATAACAGTGACCATAAAAGAGGTGTGTTCAAGGCAGAGTCAGATCTTGTCCACAGCTCGATAATGTGGCTTAAACCGGACTGGATCTCATTCTAAACATATCGCCGAGAGGAGAAATCAACCCTGATCTTATGGGTTTAGGTGTGCAAATCATCCTCATCAAGGGGATAGACTGTGGCTGCTCATCTATGACGACAGTTTCTCTCCAGCCCCTTTACTTTAAACCTGTGTTTTTATTGTTTAGAGAGCAGACACATCAGCCAAATTCTTTCAGAGTCAGAATTTTTTATTGGAAATAGATTCAATACCTGTGACTGGATTAGAAATCAAAGTTTTTGACAGTAACTTGACACTCCTCAAGAGATTGGCTTGACATAAAAAAAATGACGGAATTTTTTGGAGTTTACACTGACATAGCAATAAATGCATACATATATAATAAATGCAATGATGGTGCAATGAATCCTGTGGGGACCAAATATGTCCGTACAAAACGTCATCATTAATATATCCTGGACTGCGTGCTTAACATGACTTATTACCCATGGTGTCCTCAGGATTCATTTGACACTCATTTGTAACTTTAAATGATCGACCAGCATCAAAATCAATCAATCAATCGATCAAGCAATAAAAAAACGTTAAATTAAATAATAACATGTACGTCAGAACTTGAGATCCCGACAACTTTCTCTGGGAAACAGAGGTGTCTTGCCTAAACCACAAGCCTGGGAAGCTTGGGAATGTTACCATGATGGTGCTCATGGCAACAAACATCTCTTTTGGGGGACTTAACTTTTAAAGGGTGTATAAATCCTCATCAGACTCACTGTCAAAGTGTTTACAGATAGGACTTAAAGTGCCCTGTAGTTCCCTCCAACAGTTTCTGCTCACTGGCTCAATCCATGATGAGCCGTGCGCACACATATTTCAGAAAGCTTTAGACTGCGGCTGAAGTCATTTTGGAGGTATCAGTATCAAAGAATAAGGTAAATGGTTACACGTAGAATCGGTGGGTTTTTGTTGTCTCCCCCTTATGAGCACCACTGCATTGAAATGTCTCTGTCTGTCTGCTAGAGCCAAACTCTGGGTTCCTACAATCTTGATATTTTGTGAATATGAAGATACCTATCAAACTTGCTCCCAGACGTAATTCTTAAAAACATTAATTTAGAGTATGTCACTGTTGCTAACAATATGGCAGGTTTGCTTCTCCAGTTAGAGAGAATGGGATCAACAGTATATCTAGTTTTCATCTTTCTAATTAAAAAATCACATTTTTGTCTTTGAGTTTAATAACTGTGGTTTCCTTGACTTTCTCCTGCATGTCTGTGTGTTGTGCCATGTAGAGAATCTCCATTAATGAATCTCTGAATTTCTGTTATTTAGTGTTTTTATGCTGATGTTTACAATAATGATCACTGTGCCATCCGCATACATATGAAAGTAACAGCAGGGGCTCAAAATGCTGTGATTTTTTAACCTTTTCTAATGTTCAACTCCAAAATCTAAGCTCTATAAGACCTGTAAACTAAAATGTATCAGTAAATAAGCCTCAAATTTGAACAAATAACTATCCATTAATTGAAAATGATATGCTTTTAATTTCATTTGTCAATGTTTTGAAGAAAAAAATCTCAAAAAATGTCTAAAGAGAAACTAAACTGTGTGCAAAATAGAGCAGCTTCTTGTGGAGATTGATCCCTGATGAGCTTCCTGTCTGGTTTGATTATCTTAATTTGCAAGTTATTAATAAGGATAAATGAGGTGAGTGACAGGATGTCACACTGGCAACAACACTGCCACATCCGAGCTGCTTCTCTTTTGTGTAAAGGCGATGAAGCCAAACTTCAGAGGCAGCTCTTTTATTGTATAGGAAGAGAAAAAAAAAGACAAAAACAGTGTGATAGCGTGATTAGTGTGAAGTATTATCATTACAAGTGAAACCCAATTCCACCTGTGATTAAGCCCCCTCATTTAATCCTGACTCACATGTTTGGACACAGTATGTTTAATTTTTTTTATTTGAAGCTGGATATAATTCGTTGCAGCTGTGTGTTGCAGAAAATACTAATTCTGAGAGCTGGATTCAAGTTTGTGCAGCACAATTTACACCCTATCGCAGTATATTTATTATTCCATATAGGCTGATGAATTTCATTCAGCTATTATTTGCAAAATGTCTATTTCCTTCAATCCACCCTCTCATTTTCTTTTACAATTCCGTTTGTGTGTATGTTTGTTTGTGCTGTTACCAAAATGCTCAGGAAAATATGAAAAACCCATCATGAACTGTGTTTGCTAGCTGTGTGTCTCCAAAAGTACTTTACAACTGTAAATCAGAGAAAGTTTCAAAATTGAATTTGCCAGTACTTGAAGTTGTTGGATTTATCTTGATGGTAAAAGCAGAATATTTTAGGATTCATCTCTTGAGTTTTTTAGATGTGAGTACCAGGGTTTTTTTTTCT
Source organism: Acanthurus leucopareius (assembly GCA_029814765.1). Lineage (NCBI taxonomy): Eukaryota > Metazoa > Chordata > Actinopteri > Acanthuriformes > Acanthuridae > Acanthurus > Acanthurus leucopareius. The sequence goes on from JAQMCX010000026.1 coordinate 238,255, forward strand.
TTTAACAAGTCCATCTTTGAACACCTTCATGTTCAGCAAGACCTTTTCAAACTCTCCAGTTCGGTTGTGTAAATAGTTGTTGCGCTTTCCTGCATTAATCTTATTTCACTTTTTTTCTATGTCAATACATCTATGATCAGCTTACTAATGCTGCTCAAACTTAACCTCTTGAAATCCTGGTGTACCTTTAAATTTAAGCGATCACATGCCCCAATTAGCAAATTAGGTTTGACTGGCAATGCAATATTTACCCTTGTTATTTGCTGTAATACATTTTGTTGTCTCTCAAACAACATTAATTTGCTCTACATCGAGGCCTAAATTAGGTCAGAGCAGAATTAATAAATGAGAATTGCTTTGTGACCTATCCTTAATTAATTAGCTTATCGGTCTGGCTTGGCCTTTGGGCTGCAATTACATGATGGAGAGAGAGGGGTGGGGGTGGAGTGGAGTGAGGAAAGAGGGGTGGGGGGGTTAGGAGGACAGAGGATGTGACTGCTGGGATGCGCTAAATCCACAGGCTCCAGCCGAGGGAGAGATAACAGGAAGATGCAGAACATTCCAAGAACACAAACCCCTTAGCTTGTTTAAGCAGCATAATCACCAGCAGATCAATCTAAAAGGGATTAATATTTATGCAGAGAACGTGTTGACACAGTGTGTGGTTATCAGCGGGGGGTCGACTCTGACAGAGGCTCCCTGACTCACATGGAGGAGCAGCAGGGATGTGAATTATCACCTCCTTTCCTGCCGCTTCGCCCTTAAGCCCTGCTGCTACATATCTTTCCCTTTTAATGCCCTCTCTCTGTCCCTCAGCTTTTCGTGTTTGTGCCCCTCTCCCTTTCTCACACACACTATCATGGACACACAGTCAAACACAAGCACACAGCAGCAGCAAGAAGTCCACCGACATGTACTTCAGTGGTCCTGGCTTATTCGAGGGTTGTACACTTTCTTTATTCTCTGCACCTTTACACTTTTAAAGTGAACTTGACGTTTTAACAAGCCTCTCAAGGATTTCTTGAGCTCCTGTATCATAGGGCGATGGTTCTGGCAGGGCTTTGGGCTTTTATACTACAACAACTGAAAACCTCAACACAAAAGACAGCCAAAAGTATGTGGACACCCGAAAATTACACCCAATGGTGATTGTTCAGTATCTTCCTTCATTCAGCATTGGTGTTCATTGGTGTTGGTATTGATGTATGGGTCATAGTGTATTTCATTATAATAGTCTTAAGGTCTAGGCTTTAAAAAATCCTTAAATACAGAAAAATATTTTTTTAAATGACAAAAATCAGTTAATGTGATTCATCAGGACTGTGTGATTTGATCTGATTTGATTGACAGCTTTGTCCTTTTGGCAAAATGAGCAAACAACCTAACAACTGGCATCAGATTATGATTCCTGCTTTCTGAAATTTGGTGGTTGTGAAAACTATCTCCTCCAATACAGTCTCAGGAAAAGGCAAACAAGAACGTATATGGTTTCATGTTTCTGAGATACTTGTGTAACCATGTTAAAATAGGAAATAAACGTAAGGATATACAGGAAAATACAGAGTCCCAGGTAAGGATAAAAAAGGCCTTGATAATGAGAATACAACAACCCAAACACACATTCACACACACACATACATTAAAAGCTCATAAAGACAGTCACTCATACATTAACACATGGAAATGCATGCAAACATATACACATCCATTAAGACATACAGGCACTAATAGAAATGCACTGAGATTCCAGCATTTAAATTTTAGAAACATTTCATACAAAGGAAAAAGAAAAGAGCCCATTAAACGCATGTACTTTGTGCAGGTCTGTCCAAAGGAGAATGGTGTGAATTAGATACACAGGGTGGTTCAAACAGCAAAATACAAGACCAACGATATGACAGTGTTGACACCTTGTAATAACACTCAGTGTAAGAATCACTTCAATGACCATGAGGCAATCATGTGCTGTTTTGCAGAGATTGTAGAGGACAGAGTCGAAAGTAAAACTGCTATTTTAAAGATATCGACAAGACAACACAGGAGGGACGAGGACCAGACACCACAGTGACTACAGTGATCCTCTGACTTTTCCTCGTCCTCTACACATTTGTGTTTTCGAGTGAAATGTTTCAACAACTACTGCATGGATGGCTAAAAAATTTTGAACATTCATGTTGTCTTCAGGATCCTGCTAACCATTTTTGGTAATCCATTAGGTTTTACATAGCAACATCATCTGGTTAGTGTTTTAATGTGTCCAATACTTGAGTTCATGTCCAAACACCACAACAATAATGAATTTCCCATTAGCCTCAGCTGTTCTTTGAATAAATTTTAATATATATAAATTTGCTTCTTGTCAGCATATCAGCACTGTCAAATGTTTTTTTTATATGTTAGCACGCTGACGTTAGCATTTAGCCCAAAGCTTTGCTGTGGATGGCTGCACTATCACAGAGCAGGCAGCATGGCTGAAGACTCTTAATTTTGTTCATGTGTAAGTAGACTTTAATCCCAATGCTGTTTTAGTCACTAGTGTTCAAAACAATGAAATACTTCATTATTGAGATTAACTAAAGCTACACTGTCTCTATGACTGGACTCTATGCTGATTACAGAAGCATAGAAAGCTATTTTCAACCCAGTATTTGCAAAGAATTTCTTAAGGGCAGTATAACCTCTCTGACTTGAGTATAAATAGCTCTCTAAAAGGGAAAATGCTGAATTGTTGCTATTTGAGAAGTCCAGGGGCACAGCGTGTATTGTTCACATAAATTGTCTTGACAATACGGGCTGAACACTTCTCTCTTTTATTATCTATGCCAACTGCCCTGATGAATATGGAAAATATGGACTAGGCAGTGGAACAAAATTAATCAGGTTACCATACTGTCATGATGTTTCTTTGGAAGCTGCACCAGGAAGGGAGGAGGGACTAAGAAACAGGAAGCTTGAAGCTGATGATAATTATTTCCCTTGAGCCTCAGAAAGAGCTTGTTCTCAGGAATTTCTAAATGAACTGTCAGCGTAACATGTCACACTTGATGAGACTTTAAGTCAGGCTTTGCATTTTAACCTGAGTGGATTGCACAGCTTCTCAAAAAGGTTATTAACCCTGTGCATCACCTTAGCTGAGAATTCAGAACAGCCTCAGCATCTATCTGTTGATGTTTTATTTTCAAATTAGATCTAAAGAGAGATGGAATTACTCTGTAGTATCACTAATAAAAAATGCATTTTTTTCCTGCTTGTATGGATATTTAAATAAAAAATCTTTAAAAAACATTTTTGAATCAAAACCTAGCTCTCATTGTATTCATTTTTGATGGAGAAACCTGTGAAAGAAAACACATCAGTCATACAGTACAGTATAATTGCAAAATCAAAGGCTCCATTTAAACTTGGAGCATTTGTCGTGTCACCTTGATTTCACAGTGAACTGTGGACTAAAGCACAAATGCTTTTTGTGACAATCTTTCAAGGAAAAAATACATTAAAACATTATTTCTGACCCCCCCCAATCTAGTTCAGCCCTTCTTCAGCAAATGCAGTGTGGCACCTTTCACTTTTTTTATCGGAAAGAATTATTTCTCTGAAACACAAGTGATAAGAGACTGGATGGGAGGCGAGTGTCCTGTAAAGTCTTTTAGAGGATGAAAGAAAACAAGTGGTCATATATTTCCCAGGCTGACTTGTGGAAGATGCTGAGGAGCAGAAATGCTCTTTTACACATGACCACCACACAGCCTGTAAAGCTCCTGCTGTTGCAGGCATGAAATCCCCAGAGCAGATTATTTACACGCTGTTGTAGCTGCAGAGCTTTGACTGACAGCATCAGTATGCTGTCAATGTATGAGTGTAATTCAAATTATAATAGAGTAAATGGTGCAGATAATGACAGCATTGGCTAAAAGTTTAAATGCTGTATAATAAATTATGTATGTGTTTTCCTCTTCCTTCTCCTCCACTCTTGCAATTAATGATCGTCCTTACTCTTTAACAAAGAGCAAAAAAGTATGATGTGATGTTATGCTATGGTATGTTACGTTATGAGACCACGGTAGCAATGCAATCGTCCACATATCCCCAGCACTGACTAATGCTTACCAGTCAAAAATGCAATTTACCTTATGTCCTTTTTTAAATGGTAAAGAACTGCAAATGTATCATCAACATCAACATCAACATTTTCACTTACACCATTGTTTGTTTTGATTTCTAAAACCCCAGTTCTGTTGGACTGTTAGAACATGTTCTTACTCCATGTCAGCTCGCAGTCAGCAGCCGCTTCAGCTGGACCGTCTGCTCTGTGTGTTACCCTCATGGGCCGCCTGTTGTCAAGGCTCTCATTGTGATTTTAGTCTCGTTGCTCTGTGTTTTCTCTGTATCACCTGTCTTCTCTCCTCCCTCTGTCTGTGTGTGGGTGTGTCTGTGTTTGCGACTGGGAACGGGTGAGTTTTGGACCTTATCCATAAAATTTTGAGGTGCAATCTTTTTGTTTTTGATGTTTATGAAGATTTGTTGTTTTGTTGAGTAGACAGATCTGGCAACCTGCATATGGTGGAAATACTGCATCATCTTAAATGTCCTGCAGATTGTTCAGTGTGTTGTATTTTAGAACTGCTGATCAGTTTGCAGTGCCTCTTGTGCAATCTATCTTCCTTGTCCCGTCTGAAAAGGGCACTTTTTACAAAAAGGGCAGCCACTTCTGTGCATACCAGTGGTGTTTTGTAAGGTAACAGGCCAAAAGAAAGTTTATAAATGACTCTGGGTTGGACACAAGTCCGGAGGAAACGTATGCCTCTTCCTCTTAAAATACCTCCCACATCCATTGTCTCACCCTCTTTGAGGGTTGCTACAGTGCATCGCCTCCCTCTGTCAGGAGAGGACCGTCCATCAGAGCTTCCATAATGAAAAGTGAGCTCTCTCTCACCTGCTTTCTTTCTCTGCCTTTAGCTGCTGTCTCTTCCAACTTTCCTCTCCTCTTATTTTTTCCATTCCAAAACACTGTCTCTCACTCTACAAAGTCACTGTCAAAGTCGGCAGCATAGATGTGGGAGTACACTGTATGGTGAATAAATGAGGACAGCATGGTGTGGGGTTATAGAACATTTGGTGATATTTAATGTATCTGATTTAGATTTAAGACATACAGAGTTGCAGGTTGATCACAGAAGACAAAAACATGAGCTCATACTGAGAAAATCTCTGCGTGAAACCATAAGTGTGTCGTTCAGCTCTTTTCTGAACATAAGGTTCTGCTTAACCAGTTCACCACTGTGCTGCTTTTAGATTCTGTGCCCAAAACCTGTGATACACCCAAAATTCAAATGACTGTAGGGGTGCTCCCTCTGCTGCTGACCATAGCAATTATCTTCTCTGGAAGTTGACAGTCCTGTCATGAGCTTGACAACTGAGGGCCCCAACACCAGCTCTACAGCAAACCTACATCTGTCACTGAACTACGATTACAGTGCTGAATACGATGCATATGTGGTGATTTATTGTTGTATTTTGATTTTTTTTTGATTCATCACTAATTAATCACAGGATCTCAGTATTCCAACTGACTAAATCTACAACCACTTCAAACAACAAAAAAACAGCCTAATCTTACATTTAAACAAATGCATTTATATTGCTAAACTGAATATATTGCTAAACAATTAACTGTCTAATCATTTAGAGCTTCAACAAACTCTTAAATCTCCCTTGTGTTTATTTTCCTGCCTCCATGTAATCATATTATTTCAAAAAAGCAACACAAAACATGCACAAGGAGAAAAGAAAACTAAGAAAAGTATCAGTTAAGGTCAAATTGTTGTCTTTTTTATTACTTCCTCAGTGTTAAAAGGATTGACTGAAATTTGTGGTTAAATACTGAGTAAAAGGATAAATATAGATTAGAGGTAGAGTTAAAAGTACTTAAAACATAAAAGGTGACACTAGACAGACACAGCTCAATCATCCCCAATCAATGACAACAGACTCTACTAAAGAGTCATCAGTGACACCACTGCACTAATCAGCCATTTTCCAGGTCAGCGGTCAACAGATCATCCAACAGGCAGACAGATTATCACGTCTCCAGAGAAATGCTCAACACACAAAGACATGGATGAGAGGTGACTGGTGGGTCTTTGGCCTAAGTCTGTTCCTAGTAATGGAAATTGGAGGTCGGCACTGTCTGAGAAAATGAACATCATTGTTGTCATGCAGTCATCCGTTACATTGGTCTCAAGGGCTTATCACTCAAGGAGGTGCATATGAACATGGTGGCAACACAGAGCAGGATGCTCCTTCTGGCAGCATCATGAAGATGTGAGCTGCTAAATTCAAGCATGAAGAAAGAGCCTGGAAGATGACTTAATGCTCTAGAGGGCCAGTTACTTTAACCACACATGAAACAAACATCCACAACATGATCTTGAAAGATAGACTATTAACACAATGGTATATTGACACAGGGCTGAGTTTCTCGAACAAATGAATCCATACAGTTATCCACAGTTAACTTCAAGTGAAAAAGTTGTCAGATTGCTGGGACCTGAAACTCTTTGGGTCTGCTGAGAAGCAGATTCAGAGCAAAATCTCAAGGGCCAGTCTTGCTATTTTTTGAGGCAGATCCCCAAAGATTTCCTCAGTTATTTTTTTACCATTAATGAGGCTTGAATCTACCACTTCCAGAGATGAAAATGAAAGAACAATTCAAGCAGTGGAAACACTAAGGAAACACATACTTTTCATCAGTCTAGGTGAAGTGCAAACGCAGGTCAAAGTTCTGCGTGCTGAGAGTGCATGTAGGTGTTGCCATCTTTTTGGTTAACTGGTGAGCACAAACTGAAGTGCATCTGGTGGTGCAGCGTGGCACAGTAATAAAATAGAAGGATTAGATAAATGGGTGAGTCACAGCCCACTTCAATTATTGCTAATCAAATAAGCTCTTCCCATCCCTTTGAAACTGTTGTTGCACAGCGTATTATCAATTCTGTAATGGTTAAAGGGGGAACAGATTGGCACTGCAATCCGAAATTTACACAGAAGGAAACTGACTTACTTGTCTTGCAGGTTCAGGCTGGTAAACACTGAATCTACGGTACTGCAAGTTGGCCTCCTTAAGTTGATGATGTTAAATTGGCTTGAGAAGAGGTAAAAACTATCATCAATGCTTATCTCTATGGCATTTTAAGAACCACTGCCCAATGAAAGAAGCGGTCAAATGATATAAAAGATGGGCCAAACAAAAACTCACATCCAATTGAGTGTGGAATTGTCCAAGTCCTTTGTGCTGTACTAAATTACAAAACACATTGGATCTGGGCACAAACCAGTCTTAAGCTCTCAAGGAAGGTTTCTGATCTCTTGAGAGCACCATGGGAGTAAATCAAGAAGATGTTGCACAGGAAGCTAATCAGATGAGGGCTCTTTTTTCAGAACAAACTCTAGCCCACAAGCTCACAGTGGAGATGGCTATGTTAATGAATAAATATTTTAGGTTTTCTGAGTGAACTCCTACTTTGGGCCATGAACTTATCAATCAGTACTGCATTTAGCCCGTGCATGCACACACAAACACACACACACACACACACACACACACATGTTCAACACACTCGACAGAAACACAACAAACACACACTGATGTAACT
>JAQMCX010000026.1:246003-305261 GCA_029814765.1 Acanthurus leucopareius
CACACACACACACACACACACACACACACACACACACACACACACACACACACACACACACACACACACACAAAGAGGGAATTATTTCTTATGAATCTCACCTTTCCAGCTGCAGACGCTCCTTTGTCCACCGAGAAGCTGCAGAGAGGAAACAGATGAGGACAAATTAATAACTGAGAGAGAGTGGGAAAGTATCACACACACACACACACACACACACACACACACACACACACACACACACACAATCTTTGAAGCTAGAACTGGAAGAGTCTTAACTGACAGCTTTCATCTCTCCGCGTATACTGTATTTATCACGGGCTGATAAACGCACAGAGCCACAGACTTTTTAATCTTCGTCATGGCTTTTTAAGACATGGCAGTAACTGCTGCACAGTAAGACATTTCTACAGTCAACATGAGGTGGGCATGTCTCCCAGTCAGGCTTTTCTATATATTTAAAGCACAGGCATCAAAATGCATGACACAAAACACACACCAAATCTCTCATATGCAAACATAAAAGCAAGTATTCTGAAACGTTTGTAATTTTTCAGCTCCATATTTCTGCCCGTGTGAAACGACTCAAGTAGATGTCTTTACATCCTCAAGTGCCGCTAAAGTAATAGGCTTTAAATCCATGAGTAAACACGACAACTGAAAGCGCTGCCTTCGGGGCCAGAAATAACAGAAAAATATATAATTACACCCGACTGAGGAAAGTACTGCAGTCCCACCTGCAATGCTGCGTTAAACTTAGTGCGGGGACCTGTTTAGGGATTCAAATTCAATTAGCCCTGTTGACTTCTGAGACCAACTCAGCCATTTATTCTCTCTTCATTGTGATTTTCCAAATGTCTCCTCCCTGACTACTCTCTTTGTACTGCTAGATAATTGGCAGTCTTTAAGGAAGAGATAGTGAATGAGACGCTGTGTGCAGCTCTATAATTTCACTTATTTAAAATGACAAGGTTATAATGACAAAGGCAAGAATAAATTTACCCTGTAGTTAAACTGTAATCTAAACTGGAACATCACCCAACATTTCAGCTCCTGATGAATTTGTTTTTATAATCATCTATATGTTAAATTTGAAAGATAATGTAAATCTATTTATTGCATTAATGTAAGGTTGTGTATGCAACATGGTAAAGACACGAACAAGTTAGCAAAACATCACTATGATAGAATAACTCGTAACTTTTCTATCTGCAGCAATGATGCATATCTCAAAGTTATTCTCAATGATTGAAGACTTAAAGAAGAAGAATTAAAATTCAATAATGCGTTAAAATTGTAAATTTATTTATGACTTGTATTACAGTCCAAAATTCAATAGATGTCCTTTCAACAATGTCCTAGTGTTCTTGCAGAGGATACTAGAGTGAAACAAATGTGTACAGACAAAAAAACAACCATCTGTCTTTACCATTGAGCTATGCTGTCAGAACATCTTAGTGAGGATCTCACCAGAAAATGTATAATAATGCACATAGGCCCAAATGTTTTGGAAAATGTTTTCCTCAGAGAGGAAATCACAAGTTTTGAGTAGTTGGGCTGACAGGCTGTGCTTAATATTGTGGATGAGAACATTAGCCTGGCATTTACAACAGACTTTAATTTGCTTGTTGTGGATTGTTGTTCCAGATCAGGAGCTGCAGATGAGTTGCTCAGGTGTGGATTTCTGAGATGAGGCCTGACTTTTTTCCCAACACGTCTGCATATTGCAGTTTTTTTTGTTTTTGCAAAAGAGAAAAAATGGAAGTTTTGCCATCCAAGTGAGCGCATATCTGCTCTTATAAGAAGGTTAAAGACTGTGGCAGCTACTTAATTTTAGAGAAAGATTTCTTGTTCTCTGCTGCACTGCTCTCAAATCTCAAACTTCATTTTGTGCCAGGTTTCATCACTCAAACTAGCATAGTTCCAATTTAATACAATTAGAGAAAAGAAAAGAGTGAAGGGTGAAGAGTGATACAATTTTTATCATAGTGTTGTTTTTTTTTGTAGTATTTCAGAAGTTCAAAAAAGACCCACATGTAAAGCATAAAGCAAGCTGCAAAATCAAAATTTAAACTTTAATCAACTTACTAAATAAGTGGTTACAGAAGCAGGCAGATTAATACTAAATAACTAAAGGCGGAAGAAAAATACATTTATAGGTTAAAAGCCTGTCCATTTACACATTTTGTTCATTGATGAACCCTTCCAAAGTTAGCAGTAACCCTAAAGTATCACTCCCTCAGGCTCAACTTAGACCTGCTGCTCTTCTAACACTCTGATCCTCGGCCCAAACTGAACTGTCATGACCCAACTTAAAGGAGTAGCTTCATGCAGTAAAAAGGTTTATTTGCTTTGAAAAGAGTTGAAGATGGATTCCACTTTCATGTCTGTATGCTCAAAAGAAACTACAGCCTGAAGATGGTGAGCTAAGCTTAGCAACTCACCCTGCCATGCTGCTGTTGGCGGAGCTCTCTGCGATCTGTGAGCTGGCGATCCACTTGGTCTCACCCACCACTGTCCTGGCGTGCGGCAGGCGGCCCACGTCCTTCACCGTCATCATCAGGTGCCGTGACGACTTTAGGACCCTGACGGCTTCGTCGTGCGGGATGCTCAGGAAGCTGCGGCCATTCACCTCCAAGATCTGGTCGCCAACCTGCGAGGACGGGAGGGCACACATAGGAGTGGTGGGGGGGTCTGAGCAAGGTGGCAAGGATGGACCAGGCAGAGACTGTCACATGCACAGGTTCATAGGTCAAAGGTCAGAGAGAGGTAACATAACAGATGGAGATTGTGGAGGTGTATGAAATTTTAATGGAGCAGAGCGGGATAATTAGGTTGTAGGTTTCCAGTGAAAAGTTGCGACTTTCTCAGGTTGGGCAGCGAACAGAAATAATTACAGAAAGATTAAAGATTTACTGACAGGTTCAGGACCAGAGCTCTTTAATATGTAATTGAAAAGGCTTTCACATGTGATTTCACATTCTATCAACGGGCTTAGCCTGGAGGCAGCGGCACAGGGAGTATGATAATGTCCATACTAAACATCACCTTAGACTGAACCTCCTCTCTCTGATAATGAGCTGATGCATTTTGGGTCCAACCTCAAGGTCAACCCTCTCAGATGTATCAAGGACCCTTGTCTGAACTGAAAGAAGCTGAAACATTATTTTAACCTCGAAACACACTTTTTCTGTGTATCTGATGCCTTACTCACCATAATCTCCTTTATATCACTCATGATCTGCATGCCAGGTGTCTGCAAACATGGGAAACTTTCTGTACAAGTACTCTCATGTAGAGTATAAAATGTATCTCTGCAAAGAACTTATCTGCCATCACAGAATGATTACTAACACAGCCAACCAAATAAACAACTACTTCACTGTCTGCAACAAAAGTGCAACTGAAAATAAATTAAACCTCTTGTGCAGCATTACAAGTGACCAACAGCATAGACACTTTGGTGACAAACAGTTATTTGGCAGGAATTTGAAATGGTCTCAATCTGAATAAAATAACGCCATAGTTTGCTTATCTTACTCTCTTTCACTGACTCTACTGACCTTATCTGTAACTATAACAACATGATAAATTAGTCACAAAGGATAGGCTCAACACTCCTCCTTTACAAAGTAGCACAGAGTCACTGGTCTTGTTAATGACTCTGTCTGGCATTTAGACTTGATGTAGTGTTTAGCATTTTATTAAAGTCCCAGAATGTCACTTTTTTTGTCTCTTTGTTTTATTCTTTCTTTACTATGGTCAGCCAACCAAAGCCCACTATCATTTTAATGTTCTCTCGAAGCAGCAGCCAATGCAAGAAAAAAATTTGAGACATTTAGAATCTCATATGTTTTAGTTTTTTGGGTGTTTTCCAACAGCCTGAGGTGACTCAACCATGTATCTGTCATTGCTTGTGCATAGCAGCACCTCTACAGCACAGCTGAGGCAACTGAGGGCATTCCCCCCATAAAGCCTCATCAGCTTCTACAATGGCACAATTTGTAATAATATGCACTAGGGGCCAGTTGATTGCAAATGCAAAGGGACATGTAATCAAAACTGTATTTACAAATGCAGTCAATCAGTCAATGCTAACAAGCAGCACTGCAGTGTGAGCGCACATGGCTGTCACTGCAAACATTTTTTATGAACACTCATTCGTGCTGTCAGGCTGAGCTGAAGCCTCAGGGATGAGAGACAGATTTTGAGGACAGATTAAAAGCTGCTTGTTCCAGCTGTTTGCATTACAAAAAGGCAGAAAAAAAGAGTCTGTAATCTGCTTCTTATGGAGTTTTTACAGTGTTTGACAACCCTGGTAAACTCTCAGTTTACTGTGAGCTCAGCTTGGTTTATCTTGTTTTCACTTGGATTTGGCACAGCTTGAGAGCACACATGGCAACAAAACACACGCAAAAAAAAATGCCAAAAGACTTCACAGTAGCACACTGAATTTCATCTATATGGAAGAGTTGCTATAGTTAGAGGCACAAAACAATGCACAAACACTTTGCATGTTGGAAACAAGTTAGAATATTGAAAGGAATAACTGCAACTAAATACTGACAGTTCTTTTAAAACAATCTGCTCCAGAGTGCATATAAGCTCACAACGGGGCGATGGTTCACCTTTCAGGGGGACATGGATCGGAATCATGAAGTCAAGACAGTGATGGAGAGACAATGGGATAATACACTCATTGTCTTAAAAATGGAAGGCTCTACATATCTTTTCAGCTTTGAATCAGTTCCATGATACAACAGGACGTTTTATTGCTGCTTCACACCCAAAATTACAGAAGACATGTTGACATGTTACATTAGGAAAAGCACAGGCAGTTTTTAGAAGTTTTTATCATGTGGTATTGTTCATGCTGACTCACTGTCAGACTGTCAGACTGTCAGACCGTCGTGGCTTAATGGGACACTTGAAAAGAACAGATTCATTGCTGATGTTGTTAGTTACACCTGTGATTTTCCTGCTTTGACATATCAAAAAGCTGTAAAAAGGCCTTTTAGATGCCATTGGGACAGGGGGTGACACACCCACTCTTTTAAGTCCTTCCTGATGAGGCTTTCTGTTAAAGAGGAGTCATGACTTTAATAGAACAAGATGGAATAACTAAAACATCCAGGTTTATTTTGAATAAATCTGATCTGGCTTTTCCCTCAAAGAGAATTAAAATGTGTATTAAAACAGGTGGATGGAAATATGTCTGCAGCAGTGACATTTACTGTATTTATGCTAATTTATCGTTTCCCTTTTGACATCTTTTATATGTGAGGTGCAGATTATGTCTTGGCTTGCACTGATGTATCAATTCTGTAGTTTGTTAGAGCACTGCGGTGTGTCAGCACCAGTTTATCAAGCCATTATTATTTGCATCTGTTGTATTTAGCAAATGAATGGAACTTTGATTTTGACTCTAATTACACGACAATTAGATTTTATAATCCTGTGAGGCTCATTCGAATCCACACTGTAATTACAGCGGAACCAATTAGAAAATGCTAATATACTGTATTAATCATCCTTAGAACTTCCTCATTATTGCAACTACTCAGGAAAGATCAATCTATATTTAGTTTTTTGCTGTATTCTCTTTGATCATTTTAGAGAGCATCTTAAAATACTTACCAGCATTGCTTAGCACAAAAACAAAACATTCAAACCCCACTGTGTATGTATACACAAGATATCTGCACACATGCAGTCTTATGTGGTTAAAGTTGAGTAACATGACTGTGCTGCTGCATCTCCTGCCTTCATCAAGTTGCCACTGACTTCTTTCCTTTCTTTTCTCTGGCTCCCTTCTTCTATGTCCTCTCATTACTCTGGTCCTCCATGCTCTCCTTCTCTCCCTCATTACACTTCTATCTAAGAGTAGATGGGCCCTGTCCTGAGTCACACACTTCATTTTTTGTAATCAATCTCTACGTCACAACAGAGAACTCGTCGATGGGCTGCATTTTGGGCAATAAACAACATCTAGAGGTAATAATACTTAAGATTAGAAGTTCCAATCAATGCTACTGTTTAATAACAACACATTCTCGATACGGACATAAAAACCACTAAGGCTGCAGATTGTAATTCCATTGACCACACACACTTAAACACCTTTTAAACTTCCAATTATAAGAGAAACATGTCCAGAATATTACCTCTGCAGCTGTGAATACACACCTGAATGTGTCTGAGGATTCACTTGGATCAGACAGGAGGACGGGAAAGTGTGTGGAGAAAAGTTTCTGTGGTTTCTGTGACTCTATCGCCTAATTCATGGAAATAAGTAGGAGGAAACAAGCTGCAGTTACTTTGGTGGGATCTCAGTTGTCATATGTAAAGGACTTTTAAAGCTTTTTATGGCTTTTGTATTTTTTATCTCATCACAAACAATTTGGTTTGTGCAATAACCAGGATGCATGGATGGTGCATCTGTAAAATAATGTCAGAGAGGAACTTTTGGTTGATTTGGTTAAATTTATTTGCCCTTGAGGAGGTAAGCCCTGATATTAAAATCCCAAAATTCTGCAAAAGAAATGTTGACAGTTTCTAGCTTCTCTACATTTGCAGCATTAGTAACAAGCTGTGTGTTATGGTGACTTGCCATTTCTCTGTATAGGTTGCCAGCACAAACTTTATTGCTGTTGCTTCTTCCTGTAGTGTTGGGAACTAAAAACAGCAACTTGCAGACAGTGAACTCGAATGAGAATGCAGACTGAAAACATCAGCCAACAGCAGGATTACACCAAGAGCCTACTTCCTGTGAGTCAGAATAAAACTGGTAACGATAAGTTTTGAATGTGTTCTCAAAGCCCAACAGTTCAGTCCTTTGTGCCAGAGAGTTCCATGTTACCTAAAAACTCTTCAATGGGCTACACAGTTGCACTGGATGCCATGCTCATTCACTGCCATGAATACACATACGTTGGTTTATTTTGAGTACACCACACATGTACTACACAACTACACATGTTGTCTTATTGCTGTAAGAACTATATGCATATTATTCCATATCTGGAAATAGTCCAAAACAAGTTAGAATATTTTACCCGGTTTGGTAATGTTTGCAAAATCTACAGTACCCAGCTCTTTTAGGAAATTAAAGGGCCTCTTAAAGAGATTAAACAGTCTTAGTGTTCCATTGTAAAGAAGTTATTCCTCAATGGGAGCAGATGGATTTAGGGCTCAATGCCACAAACAGAATAAGAAAATTGAAAAAGTTATGTGAGATGATGGTTTAATGATTTTCACAAGACAACAAAATGCAGAAAAACATCAGAATTATAAACAAGAAAAGATGGATTTCTGCTGATTACAAAACAAGAGCTCATGCAAGTTTGATAATTTATACTCATATGACACAAATTAAGTCTCAAGAAACAAATGCTATATGAAGCTGCAAGTCACTTAATATAGTACTTAAATATCCATCCTGTTGGTGTTGGCAAAATGTGTTTTACTAATTTCAGACACTCATTTTCATAACTTTTGGTCACATTTACATTCATACGGGCAACATTCATCAGAGAAGACAATCACTGCCTTGAATCAATTCAGCAATCTACTTTAAAGTCAGTGAATGTGAAATTTCTCTGGAATATGCCTTTTCATAAATGGCAGCATCACAACAGAGTGCTGGACATGAATCAGAAGGCAGTGTATAGCCTCTGCAAAAAAATCTGTTATAATGACTTTAATAAATGTGTAAACTCTATAATATGAGTTACAGAGTGACCATCAAATAGGCAGTAAAAAGCCTGAGCCAAAAACCTACAGAACCATTTACAACCGTTCTCTCTCTCCACTGTTTTGCCTCGTAAATAATCCTTAAAAGAGGAAGATTCCCTCCATTTGTAGAAGTGCAAATTAAAGTGCATCACTTGGCGAGCGGTAAGTGATGAATTATTCCCATGTTTCCTTCTGCTCACACTAATTGCTCCCAAAAATCTGTTCTAGCTCCTTCCTCAGATCTCTTTCTCTCTGTTTTGTAAGGACATGATAGCTGAACTCCTATAGCTGATCAAGGGTGTTGGACATCCTGCGGTCGACAATTCAACCACTCCTCCACATTAGGGCAGTATGTAGATTAAACTGTACAAAGCAAGAAGCAATAATGATGATTCAGGATACAATACCAGTTAACTTTCACTGGAAATCGAATCTAACTTAGTGTTAGTAGACTACAAACAAGCCAATATCAGACAAGTCATGGTTCTTTACTAAGTAACTCTGGTAAATCATTGGTGAGTAATGCAGCCCAGTGTATTCTGAAATAAAACGGTTCACTGGGGGAAATGCCATCACACAAAATAAAATGGCATTAATTGCAATTAAGTCTGGAAAAGACCATCATCACATGCTTCATGTACACAGCAGCAATTTTCTGCAGGTACAAATAAACAACAAACAATCACACAAAAGTCTGCCTTCATGTCAACATGTTTATATGTTCTCAGTAATTGAAACCATTACTGAAGACAGAAATCTGCTGTCAAGAAGTCATTCAGTGCAGCAATGTGTTTGTTGTTGTGTTTTTGTGACTGATTATCAGATTGATTAAATGTTTTTTTGTTTTTATCTGTGCATATATGTTTATGAAAATAAAAATCCCCAAATTTAATCTTGATGTTCTCTCCAACAGCAATTTTTTGCAGAATTCTTATAAAAGGCTGCTAATTACTTTACTTGAATTCTAAAAATGGTTTTAAAAAAGCAATATCAAAAACACAGGTTTTGTTTTCTGCAAAGAAGAACTGGTACATTGGCAGATTTTTTTAACCTATCACCAGCAGATGGATATACTGTATGTGCTCCTTCTAAGTTTAATTAAGAGATGATCCTAAGTGTGTACAAATCTACATCAGTGTTGCATAAATCTTATTGTGTTTTGGACAGTACAAACGTGGATTCTGATGTCTGTTTGAAAGACTGTGATTGCAGGGCAGCGATTGAAGACAGAGGGCGAGCAGACGGACTATTAGGCTCTCTTTGAATTGTCCTACCCAAGCCTTTTGATCAGGACTACAGTCAGAGATCCTCCTGACATTATCAGAGCTCTGTGATGAACAGTCTGGGTCAGACAGCTCAGGGCTGAATGGTGGTGGATGCAGGGAGGGGAGATAGAGGGATAAAGTGGCAGCTCCAGACCACTGATCCCTAAAGCTACACTAAGAACAGTTAGGCTGTTTTATCTGGTCCTTTGGCACTTCTTTCACTTAAATGCTTCCTTTTCTTTAGCTTCCCCTCAGCTGTGTGTGTGACTGTATGTGACTTTGTGCGTCCTGCTGGACAGAGTTAACCTTCTGTGTCCAGATATATCCTGATTCGGGCTGGATGTGTTTAAGTAATGGGCTGAAACTTATACTCTCATTATGTCTCCAATTAATCTTGAGTGGCTCAATGTTAATAGATTTTGCTTTCTCATTTCCTTTACAATTAACATTTACACAAGTGTGTAAAGTCAGGGCCAGCTTGAGTCTTTCTCTTACACTCCGGTGTACTAAAAATGTCCTGATGAAGGTTTTTTTTTTTCTGAAAGTGTTTTTTTACTTAAAAATGTGAAAATATTAGCAGCGCAGTTATTGACCTCTTGTCAATGAAAATATATAAAGATATTCTTTATGTAATGGAAAATAAAAGTGTTTTAAAGAGATAAGGTTTGTAGGACTCTGCATGTTAAAAAAACAACAATCTATTTCATGTACTCAAAGTGCACATGGTTCAGTTTCTGGTTAGTTCATGTTGAAAACAAGCCTTTAGCATGTACAAAAAGTTTTTTATTTTATTTTGGTAGTTCCTTAAAGTCATTACTGTGACTCTTTTCTGTAAGAAATTGAAATATAGAAAACCAATTTTTAAGGTAAAAACTTCTTTACCCATGATCTAAAGCAGCAAAGATAAGGAGTTTTATTTGCTGAGTAAAACCCACATTGATGTTGACTGGTTCAAGAGAAGGTCTCTAGGTTCCAGGTAAGTGTTTTTTTTTTTAAATAGGACAGTAAAGCTGCTTTCTCCCCAGGCTCTCAAGTCTGACTGCTTGTTAGATTGAATCCACAGTCCAGTCTGAGGGATGAAAACTGCAACCACTGATAAAGAAAAAAAATAATCACACTTCTTAATACAGTAAAGCTAGAGAGGAGCACTGCAGTGGTTATTTGAAAAAAACCTATATGAAAGTTCAAAATGAAAAAGAAAACTATGAATAGAGAGGAAATAGTACTTTTTCAGTAAAGACTAACAATGATTCACACAGCAGGTTAGATACAACTGTTATTTTAACAGCATTCAAACATCAAGAGTTTAAAATGAGGCAGATCTCTTCATTAAAATGTCTTTTTACTGTAAACAACTTATGCGTAACCTAGATGACATGAAAACCTTTTTGACCCACAGGTCAGCCCATCAGTCCACAGTACAAGTTGTATTTGGGAGCTTATATAGAAGGTGACTTCATCACAGTCAGAGATGCTCACAAAATGCTAAATATGTTCTGACTTGTGTCTAACGAGCTCTGAATGTGACTCCAGTAAATTATATGTAATCACATTTAGAGCTGCTCAGTCATGCAAGATGTTTTTTTTTTTTGCTAGAAAAAGCGAGGAACACTGCTGATGCTTCTCTCTCTCTTTAACCTATGTCTCTAATGCTTTAACTCTCCTCACATTTATTCACTGCTCTTGTCTCTTGGCAGAGCAAGAACAGCAGAGATAGAAACAGTATCAACTCTGTCCAACTGCCTATTCCTTTGTCTTTTTAAATAGGCTCAGCTTGTAATATATTAGAGTTTGCAGATGAACCGTAGCCTCTTCCAAAATGAAAAGGCGACAGACACATGCCAAAGTCCTGACAGCACATTTTTCTTCATTTGGAGACATTCACTAGAAATGATTAAACTTTAATTAGACCCCTTGGCTCCCTTACCTTTATATCACTCACTGCAGCTTTTACATGGCAAGTCTTCCATGATTTCTTTTATCGGTTCAGTAGTATGACTTTCATTCTGAATAATTTTCTCTTCCTGCTTTCCCTTTTTCCAGTTTATCGTCCTAACTTCTTTCCTCCTCTTCCACACCATCTGTCCTCCTTTGTTTTACTCTTCCTCTTCACCTGCTTTATCTTCCTCACGCTCTTTTCTTTCACCAACCTTTGTCCCTGCAAATTATATTTTTTTTCCCTTTTGTCCTCTCCCTTTTCAGTTCCCAAACTCCACTGAAGTCATCCACCATCAGGGATTACCCTAAGCCATTAGCAACCTCAGTACAATTCTTCCACAACTCTTGACTGCTAATCATGCTTCATTTAGTGGTACATTTGAGTAAAGCAGAGTAAGTTCACATGTTGCTGAGGTTCAATTCATTCTCAAACAGCTGAGAGAGTTACCTTAGCTAATATTTATTGTTTTCTGGTGGACTGATTCATGACCACAATCAGGATATGATGCTTTATTGAAAAGGTCACCACATTTTTAAACCTCACAACACTATCAGGAATGAGGATAATGACCTTCAATAACATTCTTTAATGAGATCCTTAACGCTCAAGGAAAAAAAATTTAAAAACCTGCCACATGTCCACTTGAAACATTTTAAAGATTAAATCATTATACTTAGTAGAAACAGAGAGATTGTAACCTTGTGCCATTTTGTCAATGTAATACTTATATCCTTATATGATATATTTTCTTGTATTTCAATTACTGTGTAAAAAAAGTGTAGATTTGGAGTCATGCCCAAAGTGCAAAAAGCAAATTTTAAATACATTTACTGGGTATGACCAAGCGGCAACATCCAGGACTGAAAAATGAATAATCAATCATAAAGATAATGTTGTTTACATTTTGTACAATATTAGTTTTGGTCTCTATAGGTAATTTGCCCACTGATGACAAATGTATGGGGGGTAAATTTTAAATTACTCTATCTGTCTGCTGGGTGTCAAACAGTCATTGATAGCGATGAGAATCCTCTTTAGCTCCACCCTCTTGATCATATATGGGCACTTCTGGCTTCAAAAACTATGGAGGTTATGGCCATTCAGCCAATCCCAAGGCTTCAAATGGTAATGCACAAACAAATGGGTCATATTATGGTGGCTCTGCCCACTGGGTAAAACACTGTCTTACAGCACTACTGACCTTTAACAGAAATGATAAAGTACAGTTAGATCCCACATAAGCCCCATAAACTGTGACCTATAACTTGTACTTATTCAAACCTGTTTTACACCTGCTTAACCTGATTGCACATCATTGCAAAATTACACATTTCAACTGTATGTGCAGGAAAAAAAAGATTACTTAAAATTCATGGTTTAAAAAGTACAAAAATGTAATGTATTTGTATAAACTCAGGTTATTTATCAAATGTATTTATTTCATATTTTATGTCTTATTTCCCTTAACCTGCAAACTATGGGACATGTCATTTTAACGGGCATTAAACTCAGGTCTCATTTATCGAATGAGTAGGCTGAGGAGCCCAAGTAACTAAGTGTTTCAATTTTGACTTTTAAAAAAGTGGTCCAGTCTGTTTACCACTTAAAATTCCTTGCTTCATGTACATATTTATCTTGAATCTTAATATGAAATATTTAAGCTTTTAAGGTAGAAGATCGTGAGTTCTGTTTTCTAAACCACCAAGTGTTACTGTTGTTTGCTTCTACTGCAGTCTGTTTCACATGTGCATTTGCACACACAAGGAAAGTAGATAGCTACTCTCTGTTTTGATGTCAATAAATGTTTCTAAAACTTTGCATCAATGCTCCTCTTTCAAGATAACTTGATCTATGGAGCAGGAAGAACGTCTTAATGATGTAACTGCGACAGCAGTGAAGCGCAGTGCAGCGAGACACAGTGAGTGAAATCTGAGTGCATAAGCCTGACTGACTGATCCTGCCTGAGCATACTAATGACCCAACACACATGGAAACTGCATCGAATAATCCCTCCACCACACGCTGACGTGTTAAACTGCATCAGTGAGGCCAGAAGCTCAGATTAGTGTGAAGAGTGTCAGACCATGTGTATCAGACCAGCAGGAACTCTTTCTCCTGCTTGTCATCCAGTTTTAACAGAGAATTCATGCTGGGATGTAGATGGATCCTCATGACAACAAATCCATTACTGAAGCTAGAGGGCTCAAAAGCATAACAGATAGTCCAAGATGTTTGGATAACATCTGCTCCTAAACAGTGCCACACTGGTGAGCCACTGATAGCCAGATGAAGAGAGGTTTGCTGTAGTTGAGTTATTATACTAATGGTCAGATGATCGTGTAAAATATGATCAATTCCTTTGTTAAGTAACAAAACGTTTTGTCTGATTGATATTCACAATGATAGCCAAATTGCAATGATATAACACAGGAGCACATAATGAGATGCTGCATATGTCTGTGTTGAGTTCCCTTGATTATTGCCTCTAGTGTCTTAATATTTAATGATGAGACCAAGGGTTGGTCCATCAGTTTAGCCCACATTGAAGGATTGTCAAAAGATGTTGTGAAGATATTTGTAGTCCCTAAAAATAAATATTATGTACTCATGTGATCCTCTTAATTGCCCCCCAGCACTTCCACAAGGTTTGATTTTTCGGTGTCAACTATTGGACTGATTGTACATAGTTTGGTTTATGACCAAACACTTGCAAAAGTAATGACAGTCCTGCTAAACATCAGCATCCACAAATAGTTGACAATTACCTTCTGTAGATCAGCTAATGCATTAACCAACTAATCATTTCTGCAATAGAAACCCTTTTTTACCTGCACAATCCCTCACAATGTTTTAAAGTTAAGTAAAAGTGTCTGAAAAGTAAGACCAAAAGTTCTAGAAAATGTAAGCAAATTTAAGAGGACATATTTAAACTTGGTGTGCATAATTTTAAATGGTCAAAAGAAAGGTTAGCATATCATCACTGGGGCTGTTTCTATATGGTTATCAGTATTGGTATCAGCCTACGATACTGCTTAAAATGCTGGATGGATCCATGAATCCAAGGACATGAATCCTTGCGCCACTCTAAGCTATGAAACTCATCTATTAGAACAGGACACAGGTACACCTGTATGCAACTTAACAGATTTTCTGCTCTTAAGGTAGTCAATATCCACAAATAGCAAGCTTGTTAAACTCAAAGCCATTAATAGCATAACATCAGTATACAGCTGTTAAAAAATATAACAACAATATATTATTGTTTCACGTAATGGTATTGAATCAGTCCCTTATATCAGCTGAAACATATCCAAAGACATATACATTGTAAACATTACAAAAGGACATTAGGCTTTGAAATTAGATTCCATAAATTTTTAGCCCAGCGTGTATGCTCAGCTACACAGTCTGCACTTCATATGTCTTTTCTCTTTGCATTGTTCATGGAGACCTGTCAGGCTGCTCTCCCAAAAGACTCCCGAAATGAGCACAAAGCCTTTGAGAAATACATTCCCTCATCACAAAAGAGTACAGAGAGGAGACAGGCCTGGAAATAAAGGTTTGACATTAAAATAGAGCGATGAGTGAGGAGGTCTCGGCCTTCAGTTCTGACAACTCAGACTGAACTCGTTACGCGTTCAAACAAATTCATGGTTGTGAATAAAGTCTGTTTTTTAGCTTTATTATCTAAGCATGACTAAACCTGACAGTCTCCTCAACCACATTCTTTATGAGAATTTTAGGATTTTAGACATCACCTAACAAGATCAGAAACTGGTTTGCGGGTTATATGTTTCTTGGATCATTTGAGCCGTGGCAAAAAGTGTTAAGGTTTTAATATCTGTGGATGGTTTTCAAATCACTAGCTACTGAAATCATAATGCTTCAAAAAAAAAAAACCTTTCCGAGATTAAAAAGAATTAAAGTGTCCAAAAGAGCATTTTTCCCCACACACAAACAACAGATTAACAAGGAAAAAGTACCAATGTCACAGATTACGTAGACATAATGGAAAAAAAAAGTTTTAATCTACTGTTTTGAGAGACTATTATGCACAATATAAGTTACACATATGATCTTTAAGATGCTGCTGAAGTGTGTTTTACCTTCATTTTACTAAACACAGTAGCAAACTCAAAAACTTGCTGTTCACTATCAACACTGATCATTGATCTATACAATAGTTTAAATGAGAAGCAAGTGTGTGTGACAAAGGTCCTGACTTTTACGATCCGTTGAACTGTGAGCTTGGTGCTGAAAGCTCAGCTCAGTCACACTCACTGCTTCCTCTACGAAACAACTTCACAGACTATTCAGGGTTTCTTTCTGTAAGATTAAGTTACAATACAGTAACAAAGCAACAGCGACCTGTGTGGGTCTATTGTATTCACTTAGTTTAAGAAATAGAAGCCTTCTGAAAACATCTGTTGAGGTTAATTTAAGCCAAAGAAAAAAAAATTCAATCAGCTATCTTAGGAAGGTTCTTTCACTGCTTTTGGCCGAAGTTCTTGTCTTTGCATTTCTCATTTGTTTGAAGTGAGCAAGACTCTGTAGGAAGCCGGTGTTAAGGGGTTTTCAGAAAACCACACCAAAACCATTCAGACTTACCAATATTACAATCAAAATTGACTGAGACAATAACGTTTTTTTTTCAGCGAGACCCCAGTTACACCAAACCTGCATAGTTTTTAGATTTTAACAATAAATTCTCATTTATAACAATGAAAAGTTGTTTTGTTTTTGCTCATATACTCAAAAATATGTAATGGTACAGAGGAACACTTAAGGGTACCTTGCTTCCTTATCAAAGTAAACAAGTAAAAATGAAAAAATTAACTGATGCAAACTTAATGACGACCCAACAAGAACAGAGCACCTAAGTGAAGCTGGAATTACTTTGATAAAGAAAGTAATGAGGGCAAGGTGATTTTCACTTGTTTCACTTATTTCTTTGTTTTGTAATTACTACATATCTGTTGAATTCCCTAAATGTATATGGAACTAGATGAAAATCCATTTAAACTTTATTTACCATATATATTTGCATAACAGCGCCCACAAGTGCTGTCTCCAGTGCAGTAATAAGCTCTGATTTCCCCTCCGTCAAACACTGGCCTCAAGAGTTACTTAAAGAGTTCCTTTATCATTAAATACTTGCATTGGACAAAACGCACAGAGTTATCTTTGTTAAAACTGAATTTTTAGGCCTTTAGACCTCACACTTTAACAATGTGTCAGTGTGTTTTCAGACACATTCAACTGTTTTAAGAGAAAAATATGTAAACATATACACTAGCTGGATTAAGAAAACATGCACACTGCACTGAATGCATTAAATATCCAAAAATACCAAAAAGGGGCCACAGAGGAGAGATATGAAATCAAGTGAGTATTTGTTCCATCTGTCTTATTGAATACTGCAGTGTGAGATGTGTGTTTCCTGTATATTTGCTCTTCAGTTGGCACACATGACCATAAGAGCGCAGGTACTGACAGTCACCTCCTCAGGAAAGTGCAGTTTGCATTTATAGAAAGTGTCTTATACCAAATCCCCAGAGCTTTTTTCGTTCTCTCTGTGCTTTTTGTAGGACTGAGCAGTTGCTGTGACTTTGTAGTCTGTGCCAACAGTTATGATACCATTACAAGCGTTTGGCTCAGTGGGGCGAGAGAGCTCTGCAGGAGCCACATCACTGAGAAACAGATGGGCTGTATTCCTGCTTGCTTCCTTAGCCTAACTCCAAATGTGGCAGAACATATGAGTGTGTATTCATACCACTCGGGGCAGGTGTGCATGTGAGTGTCAGTGTGTGGTCCAAAGAATACAGAAAAACAAAGTGTTTTAAAGGACAGTCAGAGATCATATATTTTTATTAACACCCTGGCTTGTTGGTATTTATTTAAACCAAACCAATCAAACAGTATCTTCAATGGTGCTGCCAAGCCAAGGATGCATGAAGATGCATACAGACAACAGGTTGGAGGAGGAGAATGCTAGCTGAAAGAGGCATCCAGTGCAGGTTTACACCTCCAGGTCTACATCCAGTGAATCCAACAAGCAATTAAATAAAACTTTGTCACTGGCTATAATCCAGGAAGTGATTATATCATCCATATGTGATAGTGTAAATTAGATGGACTTGTATTTTTTAGGGGTCAGTGCTTGATGATGAATAAGGGAAGGAATAGCAAGTAAGACCTGCTCATATTTTAGAGGGGTTTGCACTTTGTTGATCCCTTTTAACACTCAGCGTGTGGTAAAAAAACATTTAGAAAGCATGACATTTTGTGTTTGTGAAACACAAATAATCAATTTAATAATGAAGACAATTAGCAGGGAGTGCTAACCCTCGGCCACCAAGCATACAGTCTAAACAATGTGATTCTGTAATCAATGTCTAAAGTTAAATGATTTATTGATTGATTGTATCCACCTTTTTGTCCTTACTTCTCCCATTTAAAACTCTTTCAGTTTATTTTTTATCAAGTCGAAAAGTTAAAAATATAGTTACTTAAATTCCACCTCAAAATTGGTGCCTTGCTGGGTTCAGTTTAATTTTAAAATTTTTGATAAGTGCAAATGATACAGTTAAGAACAAAACCCGAACAGAATGAAAAGCCTTAAACAGCAATAGAGAGAAGAAAGGAGAAAAGCAGAGTGTGGGCAAGCTGGCATGGTTTTAATGTGAAGAGCAGCAGTTGTTATACACTCCTCAGTGGTCCCTGGCGATTTGGGAAAATGAGGAAGCTCAGGTGCCTGTCAACAGGCCAGACTTTGATCAATGTGCCTCTGGGTAGCAATCCCACTTTTCTGTTGTTTGTGCGGTCCACAGTTGGTGCATTTGTATTTGAATCTCATGTTTATTAAAGCAGGAAACAACGAGCTGCCTGCTCTTTTCTTCTAGCACGGCAGGGTTTGTCTGTTGGTGTGGGCACACAGTTATATAGCTATAATAAGTAGAAATAAACGGTTTGCTTTGCTTTAAAGTGCTTTCCAGCTGTGTGGCCAGAAATAGTCTAATGTGGAGCTCATTTCTTCTTCACCCAGCAGATTCATGGAAGCAGAGCTGGTACTGTATGTGTATGTGCAGCCTGGATGTGCTAGTGATTCACAGGCCATTGATATCTAATATATGTACTGCAGATCTTTTTATGATGTGAAGATCACTTTACGAGCTGTTTATTTTTCAAGGACAGATACAAACACAAGGACATGGCAAGCAAATGGCTGTTGTGTCTTTTTAAATTACTTGTAGCTAATGTCAGCTGGTTGCTAACCCTTGTCCTTGAAGCAGAATCTTTCATAAGGATCCCAAAGTGTGACCCTCACAGAGTAATGACCCTCACAAGTCTGACTCTGATTGACTGGGTAGTGCTCGTTGCCTTCAGTGGTTGGGTCTGTAAGGTTAAGGCATAAAGAGTGAGACTGGTTAGAGGTAAGGTACGAATAACAGAGTATGTAAACTGGTGAAAATGATGGAGCAGATTATTCCCTCTGGAAAAAGAAAAGTGTCCTTGGAGGAGGCCAGTGGACAAACACTTGGGGTTTAATGCTTAGTGCTGGTTTTATTCTTTACCTGGAATTAAATTACCATTTTCAAGTTTTTACCAAACTGCTAGATTTGGTTATTTCGATGTATCTATTAAGCTATGACAGCTAATGTAGCACAGATGTGATTATAGGTTTCAAGCATGATTATTAGCTAATCTTCTTAATAAATACATAATATTGGATTCTGTTTGTCTACAAAGTGTTTCTTGACTTGTATCTGTCCTGTCCCTTCGATGCATCTTAAAAAACATCTGCATGGTTTCTGCTTGGTAACTGTAAAAACATGAAAGTCACATTACTTTTACATTACTTTATAATAAAACACCTATTCCTAGGAAAAAATTATATTAACCACTCACCTCTTCCAGGAATATAATGATTAAATAATACAAAGAGAAACTAATGCATAAACTATTTGTATTTTAAAATTTTCTCGAATCAGAAATCAACACCAGATGTAGTACATTATTCTCTGTGATAGCTAAAATGTGCAGCCAATGACTAATTACTGACCTTGAGCACAACCCTAGTTCTTTTTTAAATTAACTTTTTCAAAAATTGAGGTTTGTTTCTGGTTTAAGCTTTAACTTATTTGAAGCCTCTATTTAGTGACACAAAAATGGTAATGGTAAATGGTAGAAATCTGAAAACTCCTCGGGGAATACTTAAACTGTGGATGTTTGCTCTGCTTGTGTGTTTTTACAGTTTTGCTGCTGTTTGTTCTGTTAAATCCTGTTTTGATGTTTCCTTCAACAACAGCAGCAGCACCAAGTTGAGAAAAGTTACCCTCAAGGGACAATAAATTTGTTTTCCCGTTCTACTCGGGCGACATTACATTTGTCTAATTTGTTCTTATCAGCAGCAATTTGACATGTAGTTTTAAACAAACCCTGTTATTTTTTTTATTTTCAGTACAACTCTCTCGACACATTTGTCTTTTTCTTTCTTGTTTCCTCTTTTCATTTACTGTAAGAACAAATTATATAGATAATCCTTTTATCAGCTACATAACAGAGATATTCTGCTGTAGTCTTATTATTCTGCAATCACAGCAAAAAGATTATGAATCTGGAGAGGTCTCGGTTCCAGTTAAACCAATCACTGATTACTAGCTTATATAAAGACATAAAGACATAAAGTAAACTAACACGGTGATCAGAGTGTAGTTTGGTCTTATGCAACTATTGTCAGAAATGACTGTAAAACACACAGGACATACAGCTAGAGTTGAACAAAATGTTACAAATAAGCATGCTCATGCTAATGCTCACTTAGGGAGCTCTGAGAAATTGCCTCCCTTTGTCTGTGCTGGGAAAGATGATACACATTTCTTCAAAACCTGAAAGTCAGTTGTACATCACAATGCACTGAAACTGTCTGTATATTAGCTTCAGCCTCCTACGTTCAAATAGTCAGGGGAGAAGCCACAAAACAAGGAGCCTCTGATGTAAATGTGATGAAAAACCGGTCTTCTGGCACATATGGAGAGACAATAATGTGAATTTCTGGGTGTTAAATGCTCATCTGCAGTTCCCTGTAGTGCAACGAGTGATTTTCTTAATATTTGTTGTTAAAGTGTTCTGGAGTAGCAGATCAAATGACACGGTTAAGCTACATTTCTGTGAAAAAAAGGTTACAAATGCTGTTGAAAAAACAATCATTTGTACTCATATCTGGGATGTTGGATGATGCTGTCTGGATGGATTAAGAGAGAACATATGTTAATTGCAATTGTGAACGGCTGTTTACACCCCCCACTGCTCTTTCATCTGTTTCCATCTGCAGTTTTTTCATGTTTCTGTATAGTATTTTGTCAGACAGATTGTTATTTGGGATGTTTTATCTGTGCAGTCTCTAAAATGCCTTGAAAATACATGAGGATCTGTTTGCCATCCTCCTTAGCTCTGGTTAGTGCACTGGTATGTTACAGTAAGTGTTACAGTAAGTAACCACTGATCAAAACATGTACTTTACTTTACTTTTTTTCTGACATTCAAACAATACATGCAAAATAAATCCAAAGAAAATCCAAATCAAATTGCTTGGTTTTTTTTTCAAACAACAATAAATAGTTTTTAGTATCAATAACAAACAAAATGACAATGCACATACTTGCTTGTCTCTGCTCTACAGAGTTTTAAAGTTTTAGCTCATTGTTAAGCTGTCTGGCACAAACCTAACTATGTTGTTTCACTCACTTCTCTCAGTGTAGTTTCCAGTCATAGCTGTCAGCTGTTTCTATGAAAACAACTCTAAAAACCCACAGTGCAATCCCTGCTCTGCAGAAAACAGCTGAGAGTCTGTGCCTAGCTTGTGAACATTTAGTAGCCAAAGGCAGGAAATTTCCCTCAAGAGCTGGTTGAGACCAGAGTAACCAGAGAAACAGACTTAAAGAGAATGAAACTGGGCTTACATTCATCAGATTGACAAGAACATTATATCAATGGAATAACAATGCTGCTCTGTAACTGCTGCATGTGTAAATAAGCAACTGTTCGGTGACAGGTACATCACAGGCCGTGCCAATGTTGAGTAAACACCTTGTTTCCAATGATCCAAATAACCAGGTTAAAATATTCAGTCAATTTATCTAAAAAGTTTTTTTGTGTCAAGATTAGAGGAAACACAAAGTTAAAATGATTTTAAGACAAGTGAAGAAAAAACAGCCAAATTTTTAATGCAGGCATGCAAGGGAGAGGATGGTGGGAAAAAAAATGTACCCAGTATTGTTGAACTTTAGAAGTTGTTCAATATCTTGTTACTTTTCATTTTATTCTTGTATTTTGTAGATTTTATTTCCATCTACCTTGATTAGGTGCTAAGTGCAATGCTGGCATATTTCCTTATTCCTTACTGAAAAGAATATATCACAGTTCTAGATTCATTAGAAAAGATCTCGAGAGGCGTCTACCCCAGACACTTACTAACATTTATAAAGTGATGCTCTTTGAAATACAGCTTTTAAGGCATTTCTGTTTTATTATACCACTCACAGCAAAAAGAGAAAGATGGGTGAGAAAAAATATAACAAAGCAACAAAAGGATCCGATTTAATTTCAAACCTGTTATGGCTGAGTTACCAGGACAGTCCACAAGCTGTTATTTTAGATTCTGTTTTATACCCTTTTATCTTTTGCTCTGAACTGGAAATAAACTAAATTGAAGTGAATTTACACGTAACCTTTCATGGTCTCAACATGCTGTCAGGGTTTTGAAATGCTTTGATTGAGCACAAAAAAATGTTTAAACGTGGTTCTTCATTCTCTGACATCTTTTTATTAGCTAAATATACTGGATATGCTATTTAGTGTTTCAAATAACCAAATAATATGAGACTATGTTTGCTTTGATCTGTTTTTTTTTTTTTTTTTTTGCTGCAACATCAAACACAAAATATCAATGATGATTTCTTAACAACTGCCAGGTTGAATGTTTTGGGGGTTGCAATACTGTGTTGGTGAAGTAGTAGAAACTCAAAATGTATACAAAAAAGAAAGAAATCAAAGAAAAAAAAGAAATAGTATTTAACAAGAAGGTCTATAGAAATGAACAGCACTTTCATGATTCTTGAAGTAACATAGTAGATACCAAATTCACAACTTCAGCATCACCACAACAAAGCCTTGTACTTTACATACATTACCATAAATTGGAGAATTCGACTCCAAATAGCTTGTTAGAGTACAAGTATAAACAAAACGAGGCTGCAAGGCCAACTAGCTTATAGATTAGTTAACATGTTCAGCACGCTGACTTTAAAGGTCCACAGTAACCTCCATAGTCTCGATTAGCCACTTGCTAGCACAGAAAAACTTCAAAAATCATGAGCAGGGTACTGACAAAACAAACTGTGAGAATCTCTCTGAAAGGAGCAATGAGTAACTTGTGGCTAGAATTTATGTATAAAATGTTGAAAAAGTTCATTAACACAATGTGAAAGATAATAGTTTTCATGTCAAAGACATTGATGCACTGCAGAGAGATCTGGAGAACTTAGCATGCAAACCAGCTAGCTTTCATCCTGTCTTGGGCCTTAATCGCCTTGTTTACTCATCATTTAATGCATTTTATTCAAATTCAACAGAAAAACAGAAAATTGAATTCACAGAGTCGATCTTAGTTTGTCTTTCCACTGTTCTCACAATCAAAAATTCTGGTTTGTTCTAAATATACAGTTGATCACTGATTTTAATGTGAAAATTGCAGCTGCAGATGCCAGAACAGCCTGCTGCTCCTCTTTCACTTTATGCTTCACTAGTTCCCGCCAGTCACGTCTTTGTAGTCCCCGGTGTCAGAGTCCTGACTGAACCCACTGTAAATCACTTCCAAACAGATACCCGTCTTCAAGCTGGCCTCAAATTGATCTCAGAGTCTGTGGTCAGTCCCAACCTATTTGTGTTCATTTAGAGATTGTAGAGCCCAGTTAATGCCTATGGTGTAAACACTAGCACTCATTTGGTGCTCGAAATCCCAGTTTAGGTAGACTGATCAGCCAATGAGGCAACTAGCTGAGCTAATAGAAGCTACCAGCAACAGCCAAAGACAGCAACAAAAAGTATACTTAGTTTACTAA
Organism: Acanthurus leucopareius; assembly: GCA_029814765.1. Taxonomy (NCBI): domain Eukaryota; kingdom Metazoa; phylum Chordata; class Actinopteri; order Acanthuriformes; family Acanthuridae; genus Acanthurus; species Acanthurus leucopareius. Next base: position 269,064 of record JAQMCX010000026.1, read on the forward strand.
GCAATGGTTACTCTGGTGATTTGCCACCACCTTTTCTTTGCACACATGTTCCCTTTAATGCTGTGTTTATCACATACCCTTCTTTCAGTCATCTTACCAAAATCCCAATAAAGAAAAAAACCAAACAAATAAGCAAAAAAACACTGATTTAAAGCTGAACAAACTGGAAAATCAAAAATTATGACTTATTTCCAAGTTTTAGGACTCTGCAGCACTCTAAACTGAAAACAAAACATACAAAATTGGCCCCTCCTCAATAGACTGAGAGAACAGCAGTGGTCAAGCGGTCAAGAGTTACAGAGTGAATAAAGAGACAGGACATAATTACTGAGAACAAAGCAGTGACTCAGATAAATACAATCTGTGATGTTATTTTGTAATGTTTTAGAAGTGTAAGGTTCTATAGCATAAACACGCCCACACCTTCCCACAGCCTTGAAGCAGGTGCCACGATGCCAGATTTTGTGTGAATCAGCCAAATGCTGACGACCAGAAACATCCCAAACACAGCAAAATTCAACAAAAAATTAGACAATACAGTGAGAGGGCAGGATCTCTGCAGACACACACCACCACACACCACATCACACTCCTACTGGGTCATGGGTGAAGGTTGAGGGGGGTTATTTTTGTACAAGTCTATACACTGTTTTAAAGGCAAATACTGCATAATACACTTCTAAGCTATGTATTCTAATGAGAGAGAAACACACACACACACACAGGCATGCACACGCATGCACGCACACTTAAACACACAAACACACGCACACACGCATACACACGCATATACACAACTTCAGTGCTTGCCAAGTACTGATTTGCTTTGTGCTATTTCAGCAGGATTGCTCTATCATCAGAGAGGATGGAAAATCACCTCTGTGCAAATTGAAAATATCTGGCCTTAATCCATCTACGTGTTTGGCACTCTCTTTATTCAGTTAGACGTGGCCCATGTGTACACATAGTTGATATGTGTGTGTTTGGATCGAATTAAAGAGGAAAAAAAGAGAAAAGTGAGTCTGACTGCATTTATTTACCTGCAAACTTCAGCTAAACCTGAGTTTACAACCTACAACAATGGTAAAAAGAAGCAGTTAAATATGTCTTTCTGAATCTGAAGAGCATCCAGTGTCCTCTCTGGTTACCTTCATGTGTTGACATCACAATAGGCATGACCTTTTTTGCTTGGCTTTAATTAAATTAAATCAGATCAGGCAGATGTCAACAGAAGGGCGCTGGGCAGGGCTGACCTTTCTCCTGCTTCAGATTGCAGTGAGTGGGCTGAGATGCAATAAAGGGGAGTTTGGTGACTAGACAAAGTCTGTGCTGGATGACACCCAAACTGTCCACATACTTTCAGATTCATCTGCACAATTTTATGTGCATGTACATATTCAGTTGGTCGACTATTTTTTTTTTTTTTTATCAAAGTCCCTTCTCGCTGCCAAGACACAGTAAAGCTACACATCTGCCAAAATTGATCAACAAATGTTTTTACAAGGCTTCCTATCAGAAGATGAGGTGGCAGGACAGCAAAGGGATGAGGTAACATTTACACAGCAGTGCTTTCATTTTCTCTAGAAGGGCAAGGAAGTGACATCTTGGTGGTGTGATGATTATAGAACCCTGGAAGCAATATAAGTCATCCATCATAGTCTTACTAGCCAGATGAAAACCAGTATGTAGACAGAGACCATGAAGAAGGCAGATGGGGTGTAAGCACTAGGATTGTGGATAGTGATGAGGACACATCTTCTCTTGCTGAGCACTGACAATCAGAGATGTTTTTAGTTTCTGAGGAAGCTTGTGACACTATTAAGATGTCAATGTGCCACTTTAAGTTGATAAATTACAGGGATTTAAGTCTAAAGTTAGCTGCTTAGCTCTTTTTGTGATTGTAAAAAGGTTAACATATAATATAAAAGCAGTTTATACTAAAGATAAATACATTAATTGAATCTCTGGTATCAAAGCTCTGTTTCACCTGGTTTAACTTCATAAACTCATCAATCTGAGTGGATGAGAAAGAGAAAAAAAGAGTTTGAGGGCTATTTTTATGCCCAGTCACAAAGATTCCCAAAAATGTTCGGCTGAGTTTCAGGTGTAACAAAATGAGAGCCAAAAACAAAAAAAAAGGTTGAAAAAAATCAAAGATAATAGGATGAGAGAAAACATCAAACAAAACAGCAAAGCCAAAGTAGGTTCAAATACTAGACAGACACTGAATAATTATATCAGCGAAAGTCTTCATAAACATCATTTTAAAATCACCCACTGAATCATTAAAAATTCAAACACTATTTCAACGGTTATCATATTGGGCCCTGTATAATGAAACAATAAAATTCCCATCCAATCCCCGTCTGGGTGTGGTAGATATGTGGCGCAGTTCGTGAGCCATTTGCAGTTGCAAGCTCACAGTCACAAGCTCACACTTATGTGATTCATCTACTTTGGTACACAGATAAAAACACACTCAAAAATGTATTTTTTACCTCCATATATGTGTGTTTCTCAGAGATGTCTGGTTCAATTCCAAACAACAAAATAAATACAAGTTGAGGTCGATTCTTCTACGCTTCATACTGGAAAAACTGCCAATCACTCTGACAAACATTACAGGAACACATGTCAAGATTTTAAAAAAAGCAGGAAAGCTTCTCTGCCTGCTGTGCACCAGGTTTTGTTGTTCATTTTTTAGTAGCCTTGTATTTTGTAGACTGTAACACAAAAGGAAAAAAACATTTAAAAATCCTGCTGGCTGGCTTTTTTAGTAATAGGACTCAGATCTGAGTAAAATACACTCTACAAATATCAACTACCAATTGAGAGTAATCTATATTTATTATGAAGATGTTACACATTCGAAAAAATTTTGTACTGTAATTTTGAAAAGAAGAAAAGGAAAATTTTTAAAAAATGACCAACCACTAAGTTTGGAGGGGCAAAATGAAGGTCAAGGGTCCACTTTCACTAGGCAGCAGACAGGCAACACAATAAGAACTTTATGTCAGCATACAAATGGGTTCTGGAAAACAGCAATGGTATAATTATATATAACTGTATATCTATGTTTTTTTTTTAAAGGATATAATAATAAGTATTTCAAATCAGTAAAAAAAATGTAAAATTACATATCTGCATAGATAACAACAAAGCTAAGCTCAGTAACAGCGACACACTAAAAATACCTGTCTTGTGCCCCCCACATTTGCAGTTTTACAAACCAGCATATGATGCTAAACATGAGACGCCTACTGTAAATATTAAAGGCTTTGCTTTGAAATCATTGAGTAAAAAAGACTGAATATCTACAGTCCACCTCTTCCCAAAAACCAAAATGAAGCCAAAATAACTCCGATACATCCTCTGTCATCCTTTTTTCAGTGATGCTGGTGATGCTGATGGAGCCAGAGTTTCCACGGCAGTGACTTGCGATTGGTAGATGACCACAGTACTGACGTCCCCAATCTGTCTGGGGTTGTGGTTGGTTGTCAATCATTGCATTACACTCCTGATTTTTTTTGCATCAATAACTAATTAAATCTTAAACCATCTTAAAAATAAAAACATTAGTGTGATAAGAACTAACTGTAATGAAAGAAACTACCTTTGGGGAAATTTATTTTACATGAACTTTGACTATTTTGTTTAACTTTAAAGCAGAATATTTAAAATGTTTCATGGTACAAGTATTTTTTTAGATCATGGTATGTTCAGGCTTGAGTGAGCCTAAAGCTCTGAAAGTGATTACCTGCTGTGCCAACAAGTCTATGTTAAGGTCTAATTAGGCTGAGGAAGACTATCCCTTGGGAAGTGAAGTAAACTTGTATATTTTATTCTTATTTATACCCTGGGACAGCACTCTGCTCTGTGTGCTCTGTCTGCTTTGGGTGTAGGCTCAGCCATGCTCTGGTGCTGTAGCATTATGCTGAGAATGAAAAAGTTGTTGGACTGCTTTCACAGGCCTGACCCAGCAGGGATCCTTTTGTATACAAGTGGTACAATTTAAGATGATCAAACACAATGGATCACTCCATTACACAAAATCTGATGTCCTCTTAGTGCCGGATGTGTCTCATCTGAGAGCAGTGCAGCTTTCCTCACTGCTGAGGGTTGAACTCTGGTCTCTGGAGACAGCGGGAGCCTGGTCATCCAAATGTTAACAGAGCTGCCGTTTGACAGCACAAATATAGAAACACTGACAACAAGGCCTGAATAAATCACATCACTTTAATATTTCACACATCTTCTAAAAATGGAGTTTTAATTTTATTACACAGCTGGATAAACCATCAAGTCTTTCATTTAGACAGCTTGCAGATATAAGACTCTAACTTTATTGCATTTACATTTACGTGCACCCAGTGATTAATTATTAACATGGGGGATGTAATATAACAAAACAAATCAAATCACCACATGCACAAGACAAATATCCACTTGATTAGGCCGATATGTGAATTGGTTTGTGCTGAAATTATGGGACTAAGAAATTTGCTGCATTAAGGGTTATTTTTAGTCAATCTAGCCCACCCAGAATGCACTCCTTCGGTGTTCTTCCTATAGAGACATAAAGAAGTGAGCTATTTTTGTAATGTTGGTTGAGAGGCCTAAAATCTTAATGAATGCCAATGCATCAATCTTCAGCCTCAAAGATGCAAGAATTTAAGTGACATTTTTGTGTTGTCAGTCTCAAGAAAAGTTTCATACTTTAGTTGAAGGAGAGCCTTTTAAAACCAACATGTCACGTCATGCATCCAAAACAACCACGATGCCCAAGCAGCAGAGAACTTTGTGAAAGCATTAAAATCCACTATTGTGGATTATATACACTACAAATTTCAGCTTACATTTGGCTGACATGGCTTTACATCGCCAGGTTTACCAACAGCAGGCATTTTTTATTGGACATAAAGTAGCTTGTCAGATTTTGTTTAGATCTTGGATGCTAAGATTCATATTATGCATTTCACAATCCATTTCTATGGAATCAAATAACTAAAAAAGACCAAACTTATCAGAAAAAGAAAAAGAACACATGCACTTAAACCAGCTGGAGAAAACTTACCAAAATGTCAGAAATCATTACTGGGGAAAATAATTTGACATGCAATTTGATTCTGTAGTACTGTAGGTTTATGACAGGGGGGCAGGGTTTATGACTTTATGACCTCTACTGCAGTCAACCACTAGGGGTCGATCAAGATATTTTGGCTTCACATTTTTGGAAGCTGTGGTCCATCTTTACATACAGTAAATGACTCACATCCACTGAATATTAATTCCAGTGTATTTTCTAAATGTCCTGCAGCACAATTTTTTTAACTACGCTCATATTTTAATGACCTCGCCTTTGGCACCAACATTGCCAGAAACACCAGTGACTGATGGTTATATAGAATAATGATCTCCTTGGAGATATTATATACTCTAAAGGTATGTTCCTGACCTATTTTAATGGCCGGCTCAGCTCAGAATTTCAAATACCATGACCTGAGATTTAGTATTTGCGTCTTTCGCCTTTATATTTCTTGCCTACCTGAGTGAGTGTGTGCACATAGAATACAAGCTGTGTTTGCCCCTGAATGTGGGAGGTTATCTGTGTGCAATCTCCTTCTCTCCTCTCTTTCTCAATCTCCTCCTCACTCTGTTGAGATGGTGAGCAGCGTTTGACCCTGTATCTAATGCCAGGTTTCTACTGGAGCATCACTCTAAATCAACAAAAGGTGAAAAATATTGCACCAAACACCAAAATGTGCTTTATTCTGATCTTTTTCTTCTACTGAACCCCAGACTCAAATATGAATGTGCCTGCTTTCACCTAAACTCTACTCCCTTGTATTCATTCCAGTATTTCTGAATGATAAAATTCCACTTAAAGCACTAAACTGCCAGGCACCTGAACAGAGAAAAGGGATAAAATTGGGGCAAAAAAAGAAAAAAAAATCAGGCTTTACAGCATCCAAAACACTCTTCAAAATGCACATCACAGTGCAGCACCAGAAGCAGCGTTATGCAGTTCATACATATGAAAACAGAAAAAAGAAAAGAGCTTGAGGGAGAAAATGCAGGAACACAAAAAAGCAAGAAAAGCACATGTCATATCATCGGACATTAAAGCCTTTTCAACCTCCCGTCCTTGTTCTCACTCTTTTTAAATAAGAGGCCTTTTTTAGTCACTAACAACACTCCATATCAAGATGCTGTGCTAAATGTGTGTGCCTGTGTGGGCCCACTAATAGGTGTCTGTGTAATTGGCTGGTTGACAGGCTGATCACTAACAGGCATGAGATGAAGGGCCCAGGGGAGGAAACATCCATCCTCACTCCCCTTCTGTTGCCATGTCACCGTGACCAAAAAAAAAAAAAAAAACATCTGTAAGCAAACAAGCCAAAGCTGTACAGGCTGAGGATGGATACTCATCTCGCTGGAAACTAAAAGGTCACCATGTATGCAATTCATATCTAGTAAGGTGTACACATCTGGTGTTCTGAGGGGTCTGCAGCAACAGCTTCCCTTCAAACCCTTTAGTCTAACTGACCTTAAGCTCTGTCTTGTAAGTCTAACTAAAAAAGGCACCTTTGTCTTAAATATAGTTTTTATCATTAATCTAACATTCATTCCTCTCTTCCTCACAAACTGCCCTATCTCACAGGGAAAAAAGTTATTATTCAGAGATGCAGAGGTGTGCAAATATGAACAGAAGACATGAAGAGCAAATCTGATCCAAAAAAGAGTACTGGCTGTCTAATCAGTTAGAGAGATCACATCATAAACAGGTACACTGCTGATGCTCTCTGACCCGTAATGGCTGTTTGCCACTTCTAATGTACTAAATTAAATCCCCACAAGCTGCTCCGGACCTGACCCTGTGCTCTGACATCCCTCTAAGTGCAGCAGGTAAACGAAATGTCTTCCCTCTTGGAAATCAATGTTTCAAAAAAACAAAAAAAATCCATCAATTTAAAATTACTTTGAAGTATAAAGGATTACTCCAAAACTCCTTGGAGCACAGCTCTATAACCCTAAGTCTCTGACAAGGTTTTTTTCTGTCTGAATTCACTGAATTCTCTGTGCTATTTCTGTGTCTGACTTCCTGCCCTGCTCAGTCTGCTCTGTGTAGCAGAGAGGCTTCTGGGAAACCCCTGAAACACATTATGGTGCATCGAGTGAAATCATAAAGCATTGTCCTTAGCGACCAAGGTCAGCTCCTGCAGCCATGCCTTTTTATGTTTTCTAATAACTTGTCGATAAATTGTTAAAAAAAGCACTTCCTGCTGAGAAGTGCTGAAACTCTCACTTCTTTAATTAGTTTACTGATATAAAATTAATCAAAAACTATTTTCTATACATGTCTTTCAGTAATAGCTAAGCAAATATGACAAAATCTACTTACTAGATTTCCTGTTCTGGTGCCAGAAATACTTTTTTTTACTGACATATAAGTACTCTGTTGAACATCTTTGGGTTTTAGACTTCTGGTTGGACAAAAAATCCATTTAAAGATGTCAACTTGAATGCTGAATGCTTTCTATTTTTCTCCTGACAGTTCAAAGACATTTATAGACCAAAAGTTTAATATTTAAAGTATTTAAAGGAGTATCCTGTATTATTTTTCCAGACAATCAACTGCAGGTTGTTCAAGTTTTAGTATCACGTAATTTGCATATGAAGTTTCTGAATAAAGTGCTTGACTTTTCTACATGGGTCTCTAATGCAAACAAAAGTTATTACTGTAGATGGCATGCAAGCTTAAGACTCAAAACATGTGCATGAGCACCAAAACTGTGTGAGGAGCAGTAAACTAAAAGCCTCAGGAAACGGAGGAACAACAGGTTATGTATGGGTCACCCAGCAAACAAAGAGCAAAGCATGCAAATGACTCATTTCTTATGCAAAATATAACATCTTTCAAATGTTCAAATCAAAGCGAGACGGTGTGTGTGACCACTGGTGAAAGACAGAATAGAGGTGTTACCTTGAGTCCTCCACACTCTGCTGCTGATCCCTGGTCCACCCCAGTGATGTATATACCCAAAGCATATTCTGCTCCCCCCCGGATCATCAGACCCAGAGAGCGGCCGTCATCCAAAACCAAATTGACCTATTAAAGACAGAGAGAAATACAAAAACACATGCAGGGGTTGAATATCTAATAATTGTGCGAAACAGACACTTTTTAAATAAAAACATTAAAAAAAAAAACATTAGTGGTCCCCATTGTTATGTTTGACAGGCTACCAAAATTGCCCACAGTGTCGAGATGTTCACACTGAAATAGAGATATAAAACACAATGCATGGAAGAAATGACGGCCCTGCCCTCAGTGAGGATCTGCCAACGAAGAAAAGAGCCTCAGGAGCTACAAAGATGTGAAGACTGAGAGCAATTAACAAGGAGGAGGCTGAACCTGCTCTGATAGGAAGAATGACTGTTTAAATTAGTCAGTCAGTTTGTTTACAAGGTTTGTTTATGCCACTCCCCCTGATAAGCAGAACGGACAATATTTCACACTGTTTTAATTTAAGTATTCTATCCACCAGAATATTAGAGAAGTACAAAATGTTTCTGCTATAGCATCCAATTAAAAAATCCTGCTGCAGGGAGGTAATGATACCTACAGGATGAACACGACTGTGCTGAAATGATTCCAGTTTCTGCATTTGTAAAAGTGTTTATTTAACAAGCTAATTAATCGGTATTTAGTCAGTCATTTTAGACTTCCTGGAAATGAGAGTCAATTAGTTTTTTCTATGAAGCCAAAAACAGATACATGCTGCCTTATGCAGTATGTGTGATGTCTGAAACAATTAAAAACTCATCTTAGTTTCTGCAAAGGTAAATTTCTTACTTAACTTGGTGTTATTGCTGAAACCATTCCTACAAATTGACTACATGAAGCCTAAATTGAATCAATTTCTCAAGACACCCTGGCTAATAAAGCAACTTATATTTAAAAGAAAGCTGAGGGACCAGAATAAACAAAGTTGCGCTCAACTGGTAAAAAAAAATTCACCACCACCAACAACAACAACTATGAGAAAAAGGTTTATATGGAATCCAACTGTCAAGATCCCTCCAATATTTACATCCTAAATGCTTCTCTTCTCTACAGGCTGAGGCTGTGCTTCCAAACATGGTGAAAGACCTTTTTTTTTTTTACACATACATAAGAAAAAAGTCTGTTTTATGTTTCAGATGGTGCTAACAAAGTCAGACAAGATCTCAGTGACAAGAAGGCAGCATTTCACTGATAATCCATCTATTAGATAAAACCTATGCAGATTAATGATAATGTTCACTCCCATTTCTCCGCACTTGGCACGAATCACACCTAACTTTTGTTAAATGTGAATCGTGATGTATTTCACAGTCAAGTGAATCTGACAAATTTTAATGAGGTTGAGTCCGCCCAAAGGAATTTCACTTGACAAGACCTGGACAAAGAGCTATTTGCCCAGAGTTCTTCTAGTATTATCATATACAATCAGCATGCAGGTGGGTATCTACACAGGTATACTCTCGTGTTTGTATCATTTATTTGGCCGAAACGATGTTCTCCTGTAAGTATGAAAGCTGCTAAATCTGACCTCCAAAATCTGTCGGAAAATCAATCTTTTTAGATTAACTTGATTACAACGTATTTTAGTAATAACTCAGTTACATATATAGCATCAGCTATAGATGTAACTGAACTAAAGCTACTTAAATATGTATATCAACATATATAGATACATATGTGTTTATTTGCCCTATAGTTTTCGTCCCATGCCTTGATCTACATAAAGTCTATGAAAGAGTAAAGGAGGCTGGTTTGCATTCTATTCTGCAGACTTTTGAGTGTATTTGTTTGATAAAAGTGTTTACTTTATCCTGCTGATTCTAGCAAATAAAACCTGCACTTCTTTGTTTGGCACCTTTGGATCATTTTATGAAGGCTGTTAGTTAACTCTGCAGTTATTTGTTTTGGCAGTTTAGCCTTTTGCTTACTCAATTCAATACTAGAGCCAAGAAGCCAGAGCGGAGATAACATACTTAAGCATTCCATATGTTTTGTTGATTTCCTTTTTTTAAATAATTTCATGTTTTTTCAGAATTGTAATAACTTGAAGCACCCTTAGCTTGAGATTTTACTTTCTAAACAGAACTTGCCTAAGGTGCTATAGCACCTTAGCATAAAATACAGTGCAATGTCCTTACAGAGGTCATATTAGCAGGCCTATTATGTTCTTCATGCATAGGGTTGATGTCCAGGTTAAACTATACATTGGAAATACTGGAGAGTAAGGTGGTGCTAGACATTAGATATTTTCACAGCATAATCTAAATTTAGGTCACCTTACCACAAGGTCATAACAGTATGTATTGTGCTGTGGTTCTTGTATTATGTACAGTTGGGTCAATTGGGTATTACAGTGTACAGAATTATGAGAAATTGTTCTGTAATTGGTGGTAAAATGTTACATATAGTACCTTCAGTGACTTTAAAAAACCTTGTGCTCCCTCTACTTTTTTCATATGACTACTTGGATGAACTCAACTCAGCATTTTCAAAAAAATACATTTGGAAAGCAAAGAGACCACATTTAAGTCTCCATCGTCTATTGGGAGAGGCTCAGTCTGGGCTTAGCTGTGCCAAACTTTACATTGTTCCTTTTTCTTTTATCACAGGCCGTTGATTACTGGGTTTGATTCTCATGTAGCTGTCTGCCAAAGCTGAAGAGGAGAATCAGATGCACCCTGGCGATAAAAAGATGACATATGCAAATATCTCTTCTAAACAATGTCAGTTTCATCCCTCTTCATCCCCCCACCCTCTGGTGTAGGTTTGGCATCTGGCACAGGGATCTTACTTTCATTCAGTGCACATCGCACTGCACCTCCTCTTTTTTAATACCAACTGTCTGCTTATTAGAGGCAGCCGGCCACCTTTGCTCAGTGGAAATATGGAAGCATTCATGTTCTCTGTGACATTTATGCAGGACATGGTGAATAGTTTTAATTATGAGGTTCATCCCTTTTTTATTGGCACCACATAACAGCTCTTAAACCTTATAGTGATGTCTGGCATCAGCTGCTATCATGAAATCACTTTAATTTGCTCATTCTGTCTAAAAGGAGTCTTGTGGGCTGGCATCTCTGTTTTGTAAGCAATGAAATGTGATGCTGTATTTATAGGAAAGTAAATTTGGGATGGACAAGTTGATTTAATCACAGTGGGGACTCATGAATTATATAGAGGAAGCAAAGATTATGACTGATAATAGCATGTATGTAAGAATGGCTAAACTGAGTCTCCACCCCTTGCTAACGTTATAATAACCAAAAACAAAAATGTTACCACAGTTGCAGTAGGCAAAAGCCATAGTTTGGGGCAGGTTTTAAAGCAATCAGAAAGAAAATAAATTCTTTTTTTGTCAGAGTGTTTCTTATTGACTTCACATGTGCTTTGCTTTCTTTTGATACTGCAGCGTTTTTCAGCATGACTCATCATAAAACTAAGTGGCTACTACCCTGCCAACAAATGTGAAAATTGCCAAACCAGTTTGTGTTTATCAGACTGCAGATAAGCTCCCAGCGATACCAATTGCATGCCTCACAACCTACTTGCAACCTATGCATCAAAGACACTGCTGCGTTTTAGTTTGTCTGATGCAGAGAAAGACTTTATATTTATCTTTAGAACACACCCCATTAGAAAGAGAACTGAAATGTCCAGATAACACAGATTTTCTCTTAGCTTCAATATTTATTAGCTGATATTTTCAGGTTGTTCTCAAACCATGACCCATAAAATGTTATTGCACATCAGACCTGTTGTGATTATAAACAACACATTTTCAAAAGCACCAGAAGAAATGTACTTTCTTTTTTAAGAGCAAAAAATCTTTAATGGTTAAACTATCTGCTAGACACTGGATAAATATTTTCTAAATGTTATCTGCATGGCACAAACGCCAGCCTGTAGAGGAGTTAAAGCAGTTAAGATTAATGTGTTGCTAGTGGTTGAAAAATTGAATGTTCTAGTGTAATAAATCTTTTAAAAAACTCTGGCAGTTTCTTTTCTGCAGGTCATGAGGTGGTGACAAGGTGAAGTTTTGCTGGACCTGAGGTCCACTACAGTGTCTATCATCCTTTGTTCATTATTGAGTTTTATTTTTACGATTTACCTTGCCGCCAAAGTCACAGCACTGGAGCCACATAATGATGGGATCTGGTAACTATCTAAACTCTACACCAGTTCTTTTAACATGATGTTTTTTTTCCCGATCTTTAAGTAAGATGTTGTCTTTTAATTTGAGTGCTCAGATCTGCTCTGCTTCTGCTTGAGCTGCCATGCTTTCACTCAAATGTAACACTTGCTTAGATGTCCAGCTTCAGCCTTTCTCTGCCTTATCTGTGCACTCTTGAAACTTTCTCTGAGTTTTTCTTGCCTGACAGAATCTTTTTGTGCTACCAGTAGATTGCCGGATGTGGTGTTGACCAGTGAAATGATCCCCACCTCATTGCTTTGCCTCTTTAAGTCGTATGGGCAGTAAACCCTTAACCTCTTTCATCTCAAAGTTCATCCACTTGTGCCTTCCTTGGCTTTATGAAGTTAACTCCCCTTTCTTTAAGACTTTTCGAATAAAAAGACAGTTAAATTTATAAACCAACACCTGTACTTTTACTTTTATAGCTACATAAAACAGTAGCTGTCTCACACTGCACTCCTGATGGAGTGCTGGAGAAAAAAAAACAATGTCAAAAGAATCAAGAGTGGAAGTTGCATCTCACCACAGATTTAAGGTATATTTATATTTTCAATAGTGCTATTACTGGAACCGACTGCTTTTAATGTTGCATTTTGTTGCCATACTCTGTATGCTGCAAAGGATACACTGAATCAACCACGGCAGTTCATGCTCATTGACAGCCGCACACAGCAAAAACATGTGAACATTCATCTGGGTCATGTTTACACTGCTGCTGATCGAAGCTGGGGTCGATAAAAACCCTTGACTTTTGCAGTCATTTGACCCAGCAGCGAATACAGACTGAACTCTTTCATACCAAAGACAAAGGCCAGATGTTGGTGTTAGTGAGTTTCTGCTAAATCAAAAAGAGAAAGCTTGAAAAAGCTAATAGTTTGCCATGTGCAGCTGTCAAAGAAAACATGAACTGACATGGAAATCAATAAACCATGGTCTCAAAGAAAGTAAGAAACTCCCATAAAACTTCAAATTGTAAACTGAAGCATGATTCTGCACATCCATGACCTGTTTGTTATCCAAAATATGTATATATTCAGACAGAGGTTTTGGTGGGTAGTTTAGTTTAAGATCTGATGTTTCTGGAACAACCATAATTTTTTTGCAGCTTAGAGGTTGAAAGCAAGGCCTGATGGATGCACAGCATCTGGTTTGTTTGTCTGGTCAGCTGTTTGAACTATTAATGTTAACCTTAAGCTGAAGTGTTTGTGGCCATGTCAGACTACAATGACTGAAGTCTGAGTGTTCAATGCCTTTGCCTCTTTTCCTTGGTTATGGAAAAAGACATAAACAAGTTATACAACAAAACATCCTCCTGCAGTCACAGATACACAGGACGTGTTAGAGTTTGAGGTGTTATGTGACAGAGTTACACAGAACGGAGATTGTAGTCCAAAAACACATGACAGGAGAAGTGCTTCAGAGTGAAAAAAAAAGACTGGGCTAAACTAGACTGAGTACAAAAGGAGAAGTTCTTTTCTTAATCTTAAGGTAGTCTTTGAGCATGATGCCTGTTCCAGAAACAGCATTTTTGTTGGTGCCTTTAGAGCAATTTGGAGATGGTTTTCAGCAGTTTTGTTACAGTATTTATGATTTATGAATCAAACACTTTTAAGTTCTGTTGCTTACTTTTACTTAGTTTGATTTAGTTAACTTTTTTACATTCTTCATGAATATTTGATGTTATATTTTTAGGATTTACCATCAGAGTTTTAAAGAAATCTCAGAAAAAAAGTTAAAAGTGGGGCACAACAAATGCTTTGAATAAACTAATGCCATTGCCTGTGTGATGATTTCAATTTGTGAATCATTATATACTGTTCTGGGGACGTGTTTTTGTAAATTTACATATTTTATTTTTCCTTGAAATAGTAAAAATACTTTAAAGGTTCAACTGATTTGTATAAAAGTAGATAATGGACACTTTTTTCCCATCATTCCAGCACTTCAGCGTTTTGTGCTCTATTTAAAGCTTCACCTTCTTCTCGTCTCCCTCCTGCAGTAGCTGCATGTTGCTGCGTCGCTGGCTGTCAGTTCTTCTCAGGGTGGCGCTCCGATGCTCAGGCAGGTCAGGAGGAGGAGACACACTCCGACCCTGAGGATCAACCCATGTATAAACATGGTTGGTGACATAGCCACCTGGAATTCGCCCGACTGAACGCACAGAGAGACAAAGCTTTTTACTGCCCTTCAGCACCTGAGGAGAGGAGAGGAGAGATGACAAGAGAAGAGAAGAGAGGAGGGAAAAGAGGGGAGAGAAGAAAGAAGCAAAGTGTAAATTCAGGCCATACAAGAAACACAGGTCAAAAATCAGAATTTCTCTGAAAAATATTGCACATGAGTGCAAGTTCAAAGAGCAAATCCACACTTGAGTCAATTTAATTGATTTTACAGAACCATGGCTTACAAGCACATAAATACATGCATGGCTACAAACACAGTGTGAGACTGTAGCCGTAAACATTAAAGCCAGACACAACACAACATCAAAGATTACAGAGAAGCAACCAATGTTTGCAGTGCTACTCCAACACCATAAAAAGGTCTCAAATGACCAAATGACCCCCTCTTCCACACTCTCACACACACACACACCAAACACATTTCTACAGCATTGCTACTTAAAAAATCGCTCTAGGCTTTGCCTCATTTCCTCCTGATAGCTTGCTGTACGTGCAAACCCTCTGCAGATCAATGTATTCCCACGAGCCTGATGGTCCAGAGAAATCAGACCAAACAGGGCTGAAGCTCTTAATGATCAAACAATCCTCATGTACCACAAACACAAACAGGACCTTTTCTTTCATTTCAGACTGAAAAGCATCACACACTGCCAACTGAAATACTAATGTTACCACTGTAAAATAGAGTGTAATATAGTAAATTTTCATTTCATATTTTTTAATAATGAAACACAAACATAAAAAGGTTTGATATCAATATTTATATATCTATTATTGAGTATCATTAGGCAAATCATTCATCTGTGTCAGGGTCATAGCTGCAACAAGGTGAGTGTCCCAGTGATGTTTTTACTCTGTAACCTCCACAAACTTCTATTTAGGGTCTTCAATTGATTTCCAGCCAGAACTTTGTCCCAGGGACTCTTTTAGTGACCTGATAACCTCTGAAGCCAAAAAAAAAAGAGTGTTGTTAACAGGTTCTTGAACCACATCGACTGGCTCAATATGGAGGTTAAATCACTGAGACACCAGGATCGCAACATCATGAAGTCTGAGGCAAGCTTGTGGAGAAATCTAATCTCACCTGTTTGTATCAGCTTCCTTTAGTCATTACCAGAAGCTTGTGATCACTGTTGAGGGACAGAACCAAAACTAGGTGGCAAACTTAAAGGTGTAGCTCTCTCTTTTTAACACTTACAACTACAGGTGAAAGCCAATTTCAAGATCTTACTGCTGTGCACATTAGACACCACAGTCAAGATAAACAAAAACATCTGATTATGTAATCATCTACATAGAGGTGTGACATTATCAAAAACAGCACTCTCCACACCTCAGCTGTACATACTTAGAACGGCACGGTGACGATTCCAAAAACACGCATCAGATACAACACCTAATGTCAGGATCAAGAGCTGTGTTCACACTTGTAAAATTCTAATCTTTCTTTTCAAATCAATTCTAAAATGCCTCCCTTTTTGATAATATCGCATTATTGCCTGGTATCACTGAAAACCATAAAAACATTGTATTAACCAGTCCAACTGGTTCAAGAGAATCATTTCTACTTGATGGAAACGTCCTCTGTCTGTGTCCCTCCTGATCTTTATGATTTTCTCTCTAGATGTTGATTATATTTAAAGCTTTCTATTGCTTGAATTAATTTTGCTATTAAGAATAACACAAACCTATTCTGTATTGCTGCAAATACATCTTTCTACCATTTTTATTTCTCATAATTGTGAGCTCAAGAGACAAGACTTGGACAATAGTCACACACAAGTCACTTAATTAACTACTTGTGACTTGACTTGGATTTAAACATCAATGACTTTTCTTTAAGAACCATAATGCCATTTCAAGTCAGTCGGTAATTTGTTGATACTTATATATTATAGTATTTTAAGGAAGTAATCCTACTCTGTTGAAATGCCTCTTATTATATGCAGCAAGCACAACTCAAATTACACTATTACTTGTCAGAGTGCTGTGGATTGCAGAGGAGGACGCTCTCCTGGAGCACAACAATCGAGCTGAATCAATTTCACAATCCTGATTTGTGCTGAGAGATAATAACTTCAGTTCTGAGGCAACAAAACCCCGTCAGCACTGAAGATCACTGACTGGACCGAAATGCCTGTCATCGCTCCCTCCCTGCTTTTTATGTGCAGCATCAATGCAGGGATTTATATGTATGAAAATAACAGGTAAGTTCAGCAACACATGAGCAGGCACACTGCTAGTAGCCTCTGCTCCCACAGAGAGAAGATCAAACGAAGGGGAAAACCCTGCATAAAGAAAAGCACACAACACCACAAACCGTGAGGTGTCGGGAAGGAAAATTGCCTGTCTTCCTGGTTTTATTGTTATGTCAAAATTTTGACAGCGTTGATGACAAAGACTGTCTCCTTGATATGAACAGCACACATCAGCAGCACATGATACACCACGTTCTTCCAATCTTTTTGACATCACCAGGGGGTCCTGGGTATGAAAATTCAATCACGAGTACACTGTTTGAAGGCTCAAGATGCAGCAAATTTCTGCAAACAAGAAAACTGGAGTGAAATTTCTTAAAGGTTCAAAGATATCTCAGAATAAAAAAAAAAAGAGTACTAACATTGAAACTGTTTCTTTGGCGGTGACGTTCACTGTATGTTCATCAACATCCATTTTCTATGGATGTGAAGTCTGTAATTCTATGAGAAATACAAACTGGGACACAACTAATTATGAGATAATGATTAAATGATGACTGGATGATGTTACTGATTATATAACTGCAGAAGAACATTTAAACATTGAATCTTAACAGCTATAAATGCACTGCAGTACCCAAAATCTCAAGCAATTTTTTTTTAACTTTAATTACTGTGGTGGTTTTTAATGTGGTAATTTTTCATTCAAGCACATGGGCTTCTCTACTAGACACCCTGCCAACCAACTACAGAGTTAATAGTTTTAAACAGGTGCAAGCTGGTCTGAAAAAAATTTAACTGCATTTAGAGGAAATGGAGGAAGAAGGCAAAATGAGCAGTCTTAAGATGGAGCAGGAAGCAGAAGTGGGGGGAGATTGGACAACATGACACAAAAGGAAAAGTAAAGATGGAAGGAGAGCAGTGGGATTAGTAGTCTGCTCCATCCTGTGAATAAGAAACAGTGGTAATCGACTAAGCAGCTGTGGTACAGTGGTCCCAATGCGCCGTCCCCAGAGGAAAGTGCTCATTGTGACTGTGGGCTGAAGCTGCTTGGTGCTGCTCACAAGCAGAACAAACAGTGTTAGGGAAATAATGGAATATATAGCAGAGCATAATGGGAAATGGTAACGGGTTAGGTAAACTGCTTTCAGATGATGCTGCATAAAAAACAATACACTCTCATGAGAGTCCAGGCGATCCATTCTATACATGAAAGCAGACTGCGCAAAGCCCAGCTGGAGGGAGCTACAGAGGAGACCATCCAATTTCATCACTTTGTAATGCATAATCATATACCGTTGGTGGTTTAAAGGTACCTGATGTCAGAAAAATGACTGAGTAAGAAAGGACATGTGAGACCTAAGTAAGTGAACTTTAAAATCCATGTTAAGTAAAGCAAACACAGAGATATCTTTCATGTTTTTCCCATGAAAAGCAAAAAAAAAAAAAAATTGCCAAAGGAAAAGTTATCAATATGTTCCCAAAAACTCTCTTGAATGGCTCATGAAGGTTTTTTAATTAGAAATCAGTCAGAGTTACAAAAAACGAGGGAAAAATGCCAAGTGAGCAACGCTGGGCCACAAGTAGTCAATAGTTCCACTTGATGTTCGATGCATGCACTCATTAGGGTTCAGATAAGGTTCTGTGCAGGTGGATTAATAAGAATAAAATAAAAACAAACTAAGCACCTTTCAAGGTTAAGGTTACATTTTTGCCTCCCTTAAAAAAAAAGTCTGTGATTCAAGGCACTGCTGCATTAAAACCAGACATCACACCACAAAATCACTTTGAAAACAAACACTTTCTCTTTGGTGATGGCAGATGTTTCGGCTGCAGAGTTGAATCCACTCAACACTAATTATTGCTAATTGTTGTTGCTAATTGCATATACTTGACAAGTTTTCATGATAACAGGTGAACATAAGTTCATCAGAGCATGTGATGTTGGTACACAGTGACAAGCAGACAAACAAACAAACAAACACAAAAACATGCAAGCACACAGATCAGACGCGTGAAAGTGGTGAAGACGGGTGAACCAAAAAGCAAATTGTCGTTAGCTTTGTTAACTTGCTCCGGTCAAAAAAGATCTGTCAAGTACAAGCGTTATGTTTTAAACACACACACACACACACACACACATAAATATTTGTGATATAAATCATTAATCCAAAGCAAAAATACTGTTAGAACAACTTTTTACACAAAAAAATCAGGTTAAGCTTTCAAATAATGTAAAGATATTCCATTATACTACATGGCCTGAAACTTAACTGAAATGCAAACTTTTCGGTCTTCTACAAAAGCTTATTAAGTAAAGTGGAAGAAAATTTCCAAAGACCTGAATCCAATCTTTTTAACAAATGCCTTCCTGTAATGTACCAGTCTGTAAACACAGATTATTCCCCTCAGTGAAACACTTATGCATATACAGTAAAGAATGACACAAACTTAATCGAAACTTTTATTCAAACCTTTAAGCTTATTTAATTAAATTTATAAAATGATCAATTCCATGAGAAGACAGTTGGAAAAACTGGGAAAGCAACCAATTTCTGAATTAATTTATTCCACTATTGACTGAACACCCCGCAAGATGGCAAAAGCCAAACACAGACAACAGTCAAACAGTAGTCACAAAAACAAACACACACCCACAGATACACTAAGCAGCTGCTTTAATGGCTGAATGCTGAAGTCAATTGCAGAAGTGCAGGAGATGCATCTTCTCTACTTCCCTGTTCACATGCAGTCCTGAACACTGGAGACATGACAGGATGCATCTGACTTTAAAGACACTGTGGTGCTACCCGGGACTGTTCAAAGACATAAAATGCCCCAAGCTGTGTGACAACAGGAACGTTCCACACATACAGTTGACATACTCTCAAGTAATTTCACTGTGAAATGGAGGCACTGATGTTTTCTTCTTCTCAACAACATAAAAGAAGTAATGGGGGAAAGCTGATTGGGGCCAACAGCTTCCCGTTTTCTACTTTATAACTCTAAAGAGCAAACAGGAAAGTTGAATTAGAAATGGGTGGAAAACATTGATCTGTAGATGAACTACTTCGTCATGCCCTGGTTTTGTTGCAATGAGCAAAAATCACCCCAAACGGAATTTAGTTATTTATCCAATGCAATAGTGAAAGCTCTGTGAATTTAACTTGTGACACTGGCCATGAGACACAGCTGCCAAAAACTGTAGGCAAAGAAGACTGTGTCAACAAATGAAAATGCAGCCTCTCTTCAGTCATTTAGAAAGATACTTTCTTTACATAGAGAGTTTATATCTCTGAAGAAAATGTTGCGTCAAATACATGTGTTAGTTGAGGTAATAAAAAATGTAGCTGCATGGAAAGACGTTAAGCCTTGAAGGGTAATGTGCTTGATTTACAGGTCATCACAGTTAGTTAGTTTCCTCTTGTTTTCTGTAGTCAAATTTGGATATCCTGATTTTATTAACAATGACCTGTGTGTAAACAATAAAATCAAACCCAAAGCATGCTAATTCAGGTAAAATTGCCTTGTGTTTTCTTGTATTTTTATGAACACATAAACAACGAAGAAAAACCTAGAGTTATAATCTTACCAGTAATACATAGTACAAAACAAAAAAGCAAACATTAGTTGTATGAAGAGTGATAAATATGTGGCCTACTTTAGAAGATGAACTATACAGCTCTTACAACATTCACATACAGTTAAACTCTGATTATGCAGAAAGTCTGAGGTTTATAATACTTATGGTGCTTCTGTATCCGGTAATTGAAAACTGCAATTAAGCACTATCTTAGAAAACAGACAACATCTGCCTTCGAGCAGTCATGTCTCTCTGCCATGTGTGATTTCATCATCCTGCTTCTCTGTGCTGAAGGGGAGTCCTCTCCTGATGTTGTCAACACGTTCTTGTTACCTCCTTGTAAAAGTCCTTGATACAGAATGATACATGTCCATTTTCTGAGACAATGCTGACTTGCATTCTCATTTAATCAAAAGAAAAACACTGCAAAAGTGAACTACTTCAAACTTCTGGTATAATCAGTCAGAAAGTTAAACAGCATATACATGTTACAAATGCCGCACAGCTCATCTCTTGATACCTTAGACCTCAAATAACGTTGGTCAAGAGATTAAAGCAACTCTACTTTATTGAAAATGCTGCATTGTGGGTTCACCTTGTGTTTGTCCAATTACAGCAGCCAGCAGTGATGACTGGCCGAGTGCGCTCTAGAGAACAAACAAGCCGAAACAAAACTAGAATGTGTTTGTTTGATGGCCTGCTGAAAAGCTGAGTGCGGCTGGGAGGCGAGCGGCTCTGTCAGCGGTGTGAATGGATCATAGCCATCGATGCAGTGCGGCGTTGGCACCATTTTCAAAGTCCGATCCATCTATCAGCTGTATGTGTTTGAGCCTGTGGGGGAAAGACGGAGTGTGTAACGGGCAGCGGGCGTGCCTGTGAGACCGGTGATGAAGTCTTCGCTGACACTGGGTGAAAGCAAAGGAAAAACGCAGGCATCAAATGCGCCCCTTTTCACATCAGTTGAGTTTGCATGTATTACTCTGACAAGTAGAGACACAATGTGCCAGTTTCACAGCACACAGTGCAGACAGAATACATTAGAATGAGAATATGGTTTTATTGTTTAGGCTTCTGCAGTGAAACAGCTTTTGTGAGGTTCAGTTTTCCTATTGTTTTGTGTATTTTACTGACCAAATTAAGTGTTACAATTCAATTCACAATTCAAAGTGCTGACATTTTAGCTAAGGGTGTTTGCATACAAATTGGACGGTTTGGGGTGTCAGGGAGCTTTTATGCTCAATCCTGCAAATTTTAAAGTCAAAGAAACAAAATTACAAATGTTTGGAGAAACATTTGCCGTAAACAAGCAGGAAATAAAGGTGGCTGCAGTAGAGGCGTGACAGAACATCAGCAGAGAAAACACCTTCTGACGGTTGGTACAGAGAGTTTAAACTGCAAAGGATTAGGTGACAAATATTACATGTGATGACTCTGACACCTGTTTCAGTTCCTTTTTGTTCTCCAGTTTTCCAGAGCTATGTGTGAAAACGACTACAAATCCTACACTGCTCATCTAATGTGGATGTTATGGCCCTCAAAATAAAGAGATATTCCAGTGTCACAACCCACTTTATCATACTGTACAGAGAAAGTCATAAAAAACTAAACAATACAGTGTACCTTGTTTTTTTTTATTACCTCATCCTCAATGTTTTCCACTGCCTCCCTACAGGACAAATTGACAATGAGTCACATCCCACAGCAACGTAAACAAATTGGCATGTGGACATGAGAACTGCAGGCAAGTTAGTCTACGATTGGAGGAGATGGTGGATTTGCTTTATTTTTCTATTTGCTCTAACAGCTACAAGGACAACGCTCTCCTCCCTCTTCAGTTAGAGTCAAACAAAAGTTTTTTATTATCTCTGTTACACTGAAGTGTTTTCGAAAAGCTCTCAGAGGCTTGTGCTCTTTGCCTCAATCAATGTTGTTCTTTCCACCGTCTGCGTTTCCCAAAACTCTACAGCGGATGGAGTGAGTGAATAGCTGATAGCCATGATGATGAAAAAATGACAATAACAACTAGGTTGACAAATACCAAAAGTTTCATTTCAAATCTGATGGGGTCAGGTATTTTCAGACTACGCGTGTCCCATGCGTCTTTGTGTATACTGTTCTGCCACGTGTGTGAGCGTGCACATGCATATTTGTTGGCCGCAGAGAAGCAATTTAGCCTCCAAATGAATTAAACACTTAGAGGGATTAATGAGTAATTGACAAGGCCGCCAACACAGAGATTTAATGGACCGAAGTCATCAATCACAGGGATTAGCCGAAGGAAAACATCCACAATGCTCTGCCCAAGCCATCTCCACTAATCCTCCCATTCCCCAATCCATCTCTTACTCCCTGCTTCTCTCTTCAATTTGAATAAATGCTCATAGACCACCTGCACGCATGCACACACACACACACATACAGATACTGCAGGGTGCATATAAAATACTAATGAGACAATGTAGTGAACAGAATATGAGCAAGAAAAGATTAAAATTGTAGTGCGACAAATAAACATCTAAATTACTCTGCAGTTCTTCTGTCTCTGTCTTTGTCAGTATTTTCCACACAAGTTCATCCATCCATCACTCTTTAGGGAGTCACGTCATGAGTTTCATATCATAATGGCTACAAGGCCCTCGTATGGCTCTACGATTGGCATTTATCATTTTAAGGTGAACACAAGGGAAGATTTATAGTGACTTCCTGAGGATGTCAGTGCAGATACAAAAAAATGTACAGCCGTTATCACTGTTAGTGTGCTAGAAGGGGGGCGACAAAGCTAAATCTGATGTGGAAGTCTTCATAGCAGACCTGTCAACACTTTCTTATCATACAGACAACAATTGCATTTTTAAGTCTATGGATATAAAGTAGAGACCAACATTTGAGCACACTGATGAATGCCTCAAAGAGTAAAGAATGAATTTGTAAGACTTGGCATTTTGATAGGACCTTAGGAACAACACTGATATGTTAAGGCGGAAATGATACATTGATTAAGTGAATAGTCGAATAAGTGATCATAATCAACTGTTTTGATGGACAATTGATCCATTGAGTTACTTATTAAGACACAAAACCAAATATTTGCTACTTTTTTTCAGGTTTATACTGACTGTATAGAAAACATGTCAAGGCCTCTGACTGTTGATAAAAGGTTTTTTGAAGACAAGATTTGGAGAACTGCAATACTATTTTGTGACATTTCTAATGGATAAATAGAAAATAAACAATATATAAGATTACTTTCACTTTGCAATTACAGCTGCTGCATGTGAACCTAAAGCCTCTCTCTACACAATATTAGTAAAATATACAGCAGTACATTATGCCAAAAGTAGTTAGAAAATTAAGTGCATTTGTGTTTGTGTTTCCACCACTTAACCTGGGAAAAGGATCAGTAAGGAAGATCTTCTCACTTGTTCTTTCTGTTTTGCTTTCATTTACTGAGTGAGTGAATTTTGCCATTTCTTCCCATTCTACTTCCTTTGGTCACTATCCGTTCTGTCAATGTTCATTTTGACCTCATTAGGTTTAGCCAAGGTTACTTTAATCAATGCGCTCTGAAATTATTATCTTTAGTGGTTCTACACATGAGATTTGCTTCCACAAAATGTTGCACCACATCACCATCATCTTCAAGTCTCTGTGTTCTGAAACGGACAAAGTAATTTATGACCACACAATGAGATCAACAAACACAATAAAGTTTGTTTATGACAATGTAAGCGTCATCCAATATGTGACATTAATCATGTAACATAATTATGAGCTTGCTGGATATTCTTCTAATGCTAGCTACCCCACAACATTGAGTAAAACAGCAAAAAGTTTGATGTTTTCTATTACATGTTTGGGACACTGCCATGGAGAGACTTTTACTACAATATATTTCTTTTGGGTGTTTCACCTCAGACTGCTTTAAAATGCTGTGTGGGAAATCATTCTTAAGTGCCTTTATAAACACGGGGACAGCCAACAGTTTTACAGGGAGGACTCACATTAATGGACAACCGTGTGCAGCTTCTAACAGAGCAAAGAAAAGCTCAGATTGTAACACACACACAGTGTGAGAGTGTCATTCTCTGCTCAGGACAGTATTATCCTCCTATTTCTACATGACAATGGTTGTTTTCTGCAATATCAATGTTCAAAATCACATACTATAACTGTTACATATCACTGAAATACACTATTTAGGTTTTGTCTTTTCATACCTGCTCATGATTTGTAATGAGATTTCAGACATACAATGCATAATTTCCTATGTAGAATTCCTAGTTATGTTAATGTTTTTTATAAACTACTATTGTGTGTCTCTTTTTGTATTTATGTTGGACAGGAGGTGTTCAAAGGTGAAAAGAAAAGGCAAAGGTCAAAAAGTAGTAAGAACTTTTTGTCTGTTAATTGGAGTATTTCCTTGGATCCAGAGAGTTCCATACTAATTTGGTACATTTGTACTAGATATATTTCAGGCCTACAGGTGATTATTACTTTTTTAGATCCCAGTCTGGGTTACTACTCAATATTGATTGGCTTCAGGGTGCTCATTTATTCCTGAGAATGGAAATCTACCAGTTTCGGTGCAAATGTCTGTTCACCGTTCTTAATTAATGTGCTGGCTATATAAAATAAGTAACCATAGCAACATAGGCACAGATGGAGTCTCAGTGTACAATTTATTGCAACATTTTGACAAACTAACATCTAATTGTGACCATTAGTGAGTTTAACATTTAAAAAATTTTGGAGAATACGACAGCTGGTGAACGGGATGCAGCTGAAAAAAGAAAAAAATTGAAAAAAAAAGAAAGAAAAGGCACAAGGTGTTATGAAAACAAGAATCTGAAGAATCTTATTTACAATGCTGAGTGTTGTTCTTCATTGACTCATCACCTGAACGCAGGATGGAGAGTATAACAAACAAGTTCCAGTAAGTACACTGCCCTTCTGACTTTATTAATACCTTTTTTTCACATAAGGAATCATTTCACATCTCAATTGCTATTCAACTCACAACTTCAGGTTTTAGCATTCATGGTCTATCATTTATTCCTGAAAATCTTGATATTAATTTGGGGACAATGGGTTGGCTGGATAGCTTGCTGGTCTTGTTGTTAAACAAATTACAGTTACTGACCTTGAATCTTGAATTAACATAACAATAACTCTCTGTTTCATAGCTGCATCAGAGGGTTTGATGAGCAGAACGAACCACACATATCTCCCATTGCCAAGTTGTATCCAAGTTCGTGCTATTTGCTGGAGTAGTGAACAATGTTTTCATTGCATTAGAACATCATGGGATATCGATAACTGTTCCAGATATTTATCAAACCCACTGGTGTTACCAGGGCAACCAAGTTTTTTGCCAACCAACCTGCATTTTTTGTGAATACCAATTCCTACCCACAGCTACTGCACACCAGGCCAACTGAGAAGAAGTTTTTTCTTCTGAACAGGTTTCTTGCAATACTTTTTTTGGTTTTATTCTTCATTTGGAGGCTTAGGCTATTTCTTTGTCCAGTTTAGGCTTTGCTTGGAATCTGCGATGGGAGAAAATTTATGTGCTAATAGTTTATTAAAATAAAGAGCTAGCCAGCTTCCTGGAGAACCTGAAAAAAGTTTATATGATTTATGACACTACTGAAGAAGTTCTGGGGTTCAGCGCACAGCACATAGACTACCTGTTCGTGCAGGCAACAATCCACAAAAACAAACTCCAAACAAAAGATAACACACTCAACTGTAAGGATCTCCTCGCTATGAAGCAACACAAGGCTGCTAGAGCTCTAAAACGTACAAAGATATTCCTCTGATGACTAATAAATAAAGTCATAATTACACAGTGATCAACAGAGCACTGAAGTGTTTGAAATTTGTCAAAAAGGAAAAGAGTGTCATGATGGCTGGCATGGCCATGGATCAATCTACCCCTCCGTTCGTTCCTCTACACCAGCTCATCAATCAAACTCGCCTCCTATATCTTCTCTCCTCCCTTGCATTTCTCCTGTATTGAACGCCATATTTCTCAGTGCTTGTTATTTACGATGCTTTCCCCAGGACACAGATGCCCGATGTCTTTCAATGATATTTACAGAGAGTGAGAGAGAGAGAGGCCAGATAATGAGAGCAGTGTGTGCAGATTCATTGCTCAATTTCTGCTTAAGCTAATCACATGCTTCTTTGCATCAGATTATAAAGAAACTTCTATCGGTTCCGTACTGTTAAACTGGGTGCAGCTACATTAATCATTTATGTTTTGTAAAGCATGTGCAATTAGCTGTGATAGGTCTACCACATAATTAACAGAGTAAAGAATGAAAGAATCAATTTGTACTAAACTTTTACAAGCAGCAGCAGACGTGGTTTCATCTTCCACATGAAAACAATGAACATAATCAAACAATTTGTGCTTAGATTCCCAGCAGACCCCTCTCATCGTGCGTGTGTGTTTTCTCTTTGATATCTGAGTGGTCATCACTCTTTGCATCAAAAACCACCATTACATTAATAGACAGTCTCTTGTTCTGAACTATACTGAGGTGATTTTGTGCCTGCAGGTGACCTGCTGATGGTGATGGTTTTCTGCTGCTCACACTGAATCAATTAAAGCGCAGATGCATTGACGAAGCTGCTGTGTTTAAACTAGAGCTCTGCCAGGAGCCATCGGAAAAGTGTCTGCAATATCAAATTGGATGGTTTTAAGTAATTATCACTGTAAGCGGAGGATCCGATATGTCAGGACAAATTGAGTTACAGCAGTTAGAACGCTAAATTCAGAAAAGGGTAGCCTAAAGAAGTGAAGCTGCGTAACTGAGGGTGAAACTGTTAAGTAGGCCAAACACACTCCTTTGTGAAGCATAGTGGAGCCAGACTATATTCCTACTTTTATATTTTAAGGTTTCAGGCTGAACAATAAGTTACAGAATATCAGATTGCTTTACAAATCAGACATGAAAGCTATCCCATTTTTCATTTATACAAGATAACTTTCAAGCCAAGTTATGAGTCTTAAAATCAAAACCTACTTGATTTTGTTCTGTTTGTCTGTTTGAAACAACATATTAGAAACTACA
The DNA here is from genome assembly GCA_029814765.1 of Acanthurus leucopareius. Taxonomy (NCBI): domain Eukaryota; kingdom Metazoa; phylum Chordata; class Actinopteri; order Acanthuriformes; family Acanthuridae; genus Acanthurus; species Acanthurus leucopareius. The sequence goes on from JAQMCX010000026.1 coordinate 296,364, forward strand.
GAAAACCTGATTGGAAATCAAAAAGCTGGTTAGTTTTGTGGCTATTTATGAAGCATTTACATTATTACTTATAATTGTTGAATCATGAGACATGAAAGAAGAAGAAATTTATTACACAGAATCTCTGAGTGGATTTTTTTTTACCAGCACTCATTTTACAACTGATTTTCCTCTCTTTTGATACTGTGCGTCAGATCTGACTGACTTCTGTATAAATGCTACCAAATTTTTATGAGTGTATCCTTTTTGACATGAATTGCCACCATGATTTAACGCCATCAGTCAAATCCCGATAGCTAATGCACATCAATTCTGAACGATGGTGGAAAATTTGAATTTGAACAACCCGAACTGATGAGTTTGACTGCACTTCGCCCTTGTAAAGCCCCAGTGTTTTCAGACAGGATTGAGACATACTCCAAAACCCATGGCTGCCATCAGCAAGATTTTCATTATTTTAATGCACCTCCGGATTTACATTCAGACAAAACACTTTAAGCATGTTTATTATTAAAAGAACTAATTTACATATTGCACTGCCTGTGGAGGCATGTGCTTTGTAGTCTATATTTGTGGTATCAAAGAGCAGAGAAGATTGATTAAAGGATTTTGTGAGGACATTGATGGAAATGGTTTTATTTGGTTTACTGAGACTTAAAGGTGTTTGATGTGCTGAACTGTGTTCAGTACAACACACAGCAGCTGAGGAAGTAGGAGGTATCCTTTCCACAGACAGAACACACACACTGACGGCTGCAGATGAACACACATCAGGGGTCAAAAGAGTGACTTCTCTGTCAGTAGGCGTCCTTTCTAACCAGCAGTACACCTCACTGCCCATAAATGTACCAATAGCTTTTCCATCTAAGGGCTTTATTCATCTGGCCTCATTTCCTTCTGAGACACATCTGCGGGCGAGAGACATGAATTATGGAAAACAGGAACTACAGCACCTAGGCAGCAGCCAGTGCATGTCTGAATAGTGCATACGACCGTCTCATTACGCGCCACTAAACTGTGAGTGTCTGCAAACTGTGAGTGAGCATTTATGTCTGTGTGTGTATTTCTACATCTGCATAAGTGTGTGTTTACCTTTGTTTTCAGGCGAGTTTGTTTGTGTGTGGGAAGATCAAAAGACTGTGGAGGCAGTAAAGTTTTTACTGTGGTACCTGGAAAAGAAGGGTTTTTTTTTCATGCCTGAGGAGCTACCACACAACTAATGAGCAAAGATAGTCATATTATGCATCACTACACATGCATGAGCACCATACGTAACAAAGTGTGAGCCTTATTCCTTTTTCTGAATTTCTGTTTTCAAAAAAATTTCAATTACAGAATTCCTCTGTTACAATTCATAAATCCAGAGCTGGCTGTACAAATACCCTCATGTAAATGACTATTATGATATGAGTGGAGTTTCATTAGGTACCATGTAACTAATTAGTGTAATTCAATAAGTTAATAAGCATCCTGAGCATAAGATCTGAGCCAGCAATCGTGTTATAGTCTGCTAAGCAAAAAATAAATGAACAAATAAACAGGAAGAAGATGATCCGGGCTTTTTACATTATTTATAATGGTAGGTATGTAAATTAGACAAATAGGTTTGGAGTAGAGACACAGCTTGATATCAACAAAATGAATGAAGGAGGTTCACCAAGAGGTCAAAAGTGTTGGCTTCAGTCATTCATGTGCTAAAACTGCCACAATGATTTATCCCTTTAAGAATCATTTTAGACCACATAAAAATCTTCCCTCTCCCTCAGAAAGGAATTGAAAAATATAAATATATATCTATATATCTATATATATATATATATATATATACATATCTTTCATTTTAAAGGTTGAAAAATTAGACTAAATTTGTTCATTCTTAGTGTTTGTGCACTTAAGTATTTTCAGATTTTCAGATAAAATCTTTTCAAAGATTCAAATTTAACAACAATTGATATTTTGTTGTCATACACATCCTCATGTTAAACTCTGATTAGGCATTAACAGAGAAAATTTTTAACACCAACAAAAAAGAAACAAACTGCAAAGCATGCACTTGAGTATTTTCAGTCCTCTGGCTTCATACAGGCCAACAGAACAGGCCTAAATTGAGCACACATTTGTTTTCCAACTCAAAACCCAAACGTCCATGTGACTGGTAGTGTCTGGGACAATCTAAAATAACAGGATGCCAGAGTCATTTTTTATTATTTGATTACGAAGGATTAAATAATGGGATATAGTTTGTGGTAAAACGAAAAAATATATATATATACATGCATTTACAAATCTACAGATGGCAGAAGGGTCAGTAGGCTGATTCTGGGAAGTTACTGTGTAATACAATTTACTTTTAAAAGAGAATGACAAAAAGTTTCATTAGGAACAGTGTTGAAATCATGATCAACTATACAGTAAATGATTAATGGTTTTAACTATTTTTGGTCATGGCTGCCAACACTCGTGCAGTTCATACTCAGGTATTTGACACAGCGCTCATTCTTCAAAACCAAATACACTTTTTTATACGCTTCTTTTTGCTTCCTCCATTATAGTTTTGTTCAAAATCTTGGAGCCTAAAAGAGTCCTCTTGATTTTTCTCCACTTTTTTCCCAATTTTTTTCATCCTGTGCCAAAATGATAAGCAACAAATTTAAGTTCAAATTTACATAATTTGTGACGACACAAAGTAATCACTTTGCCAAATCAGTTTAAAGAAAATCTAAACTCAAAAACCTTACTTTCAATATTGTATGTAGGTTTGATACTGACAGTCCCCTTTATCCAAGAGAGCAGAGAGGAAACACAGGGCTGCAGGGTTCTCATCAACATGCCTGTCAAACAGCAAGGTGAGTCAACATGATGCCTCTGGGGTCTGACATCACTGGGGGGAATGGCATATACCACACATAAACACACACACACACACTTTTAGTGCATGGGCTCACTAAAACATAAGGTTGGTCTCACAGTGTTCTTTCATGCAGGCAGACACACACACATAAACAAACACACACATTCACCACCATGTTTCCATCACTTCAGAGGGCACTAAAAGAGACTTACATTAATTTCCTGGAGACCTATCCTAACCTTTATTATAACTATTCCATGTCTCACCCTAAACCTTAGCTTGTATTTTCTCCAAGTCCTCACCATCACATTTTATGATTTATGTCCTGTAAAAAAGGCAAGTTCCACAATGTGACTGTTAAACCGAATTTCTGTATCCACACCAAGTAATAAACACCTACACACACACACGCACACACACATGCACAAACGCCACTACATATGCATATTCTATGCAGCATTTGTCCTGGGTCACCTTTAATGTGCACAGCAGTGTTGCCATGTGACACTGAAAACACATAACGCAAGGGAAAATTACTAAAAGACAATAATGCAAGTCAGTGAACGATGAAATAACCAAAGAGTGGTGTGGAGTGACAATATGTGCATAACTTTTGCAGGCTCCGGCAAAATTGGGTTTTTTTAGACAAAGTGAAATGCACTGAAAGTTTAGTACTTTTAGAGAGCACTTGCTGCCATGTTCAATGACACTTTCACAGATTGCATGAAACTAAATAATAAACCTTTAGCACGTAATAGAGCAGTTTCTTTGTTTTTTGGCATTTATTCAGAAAGAAAAAAGGAACTGAACACTGAGAGTTTCTCATCATCAATAGTATCTTATTTTCTTAAAGATTGCACCAGTACCAGTGCTCAACAGCATTTGGATGCATATGGTTGTCCAGTCTTTGAGAAAATCAACTTGAGCCTGATCCTCCTCCTTTAAACGAGCCATGCTAAGGCTTTAATTGTGTATAGAGCAAAATGCTAACATCCAGTGCTGGTGCACTGACAATACTTATATGCTCATTTTTAGGAGATATAATGTTCATCATGTTTACTGTCTTATAATTGGCATGTTAGCATGATAACATTTGCTGCTTAGCAGTAAGCACAAAGCACAGGTAAGGTGGATTAGCCATGCTGAAAGTAGCAGGACCAGCTCGCAGCTTGTTTGCATTCTCTGGCCATTTCTTTTATTTTCTATTGCACGGAGCATGTTCTGAGCTTTGCTCATTAAAACCGGATCCTGTTTCCTGTAGCAGCAGAAAAAAACCAACAACAAATTTTGCATGCATGCAGACATAAAACCAGAGTGAAGCAGGTTCTTTAAAGAATGTAATAATTTTTTAGATTTTTTGCTAAAATAACAAAAAATAACAGTCTATAACTTTACATTAAAGATTTTATAATGAGACTGAATTCTCATCACACTGAGCAAATATGATTTCCTACAGCACACAACAGAAACCATACTATTATATAAGGCTATATGACCCTCTGTAGCTCCAACAGTATTTGATTTACCGCTCTGCTTTACTGTGTGTTTGATTCAGGTTTATGCAGTAGAAAGGAGCAAGGAGACAGAAAAGATGAGAGAGGATGCAAATGAGTACAAGGGAGAAAGACAGGAGACAGGTTAATGTTTTATTCCTCTGACATCTTACATGTCTTTTGTTACTGAGGAAACGATGAGGTGTGTGGAAGACTCACAGCAGTAAACTCTAACCCTCTGCATTATCCTGCTTTAACATTATCAGTATTATTTACCAAACACGTGCTTTTAGAGGAAGAGTAAGCATGCAGCATCAAAGCTTTCTTACATGGTTGCAAAATCTGCAACACCACACCAACATCAGTCAGTCAAAAGAAGACCACACATTTGTTGTTCAATATGATAGTGAGTTAGTCTCTCAAATAAAATCATCTTTGTGTGACGGCCACGTTATTTACTGGAACACATCTGAATTCTAATCGGCCATGCTGCAAAGTAATCAATACTAATGACTGACAGGCAGCGCTGAGCCTCTGCTAAACCCATATATTTAACACGAGTCTTTATGTTTATGTATAATTTTGCCTCTTATTCCCCTTGTGGTCCTTCCTCTCTGTCTGCTACAGTAAAGGCATCCACAGGGAGCCCTGATGTTGTTCCAGAGGAATCATGTGAGGCCTACAGTTCTTCTTAGAATGCAGATTAACAAGAAACAGGGGCAGCCAAACATTACAAAGCATTCAGGTAATAAAAAAGCCTGATCGACCTCTGCCAAGAGTTAGGGCTGGGCAGTAGGAACCAAAAATATCTCACCGTTTAAGGCTAAATGGCAATTAGCGACATATATCTCAGTATATTCTATAAAGTGAGCTAAATGTTCGTTGATAAGTCAATATCACATATAAGATGTAACGACGTTGCATGTTGCATTTTTATTAAAACAATATGTGATTTAAAAATAAATGTAAAAACCGGGTTTCTTCTCCTGTTTGAAAATATAAAGCTGCAAAATATAATTATATGTAAAGGAAATAAATTAATACAATAAATTAATAAACGCTTTTTTGAGATAAAATTCTCTTTTAGTTGTTTTGAACAACACTAAGAACGTGATGCAAAAAAAAAATTACAATAGTATGTTCTTCTCCTGCTTCAGAAATACACAGCTGGTTCAGTTGCTCATCTGAGCTTTTTAATCCAAACCATCTCTAAAATAAAGAGACAGTCTTTTTATAGTCACTTTCACATGCCTGCAACCAGTGAAGACACTGATGACCTTCATTGAAGTTAAGCTGCTTTCTGCTCTGAATTGCTACATATTCTTTTCTCCTTGCCTGTAGGTTGCATTTTACTTCCTACTCTTCCCTTTATAATGTACATGTCCACGTACATGCAGTGTTAATGTCAGCACATTGAACAGTCCTCAGCACAGATAAGTTCTCCTGCTCTTGGACCCTCTGTCAAGGCTGTATCCCTCGCTAAACTGCAGGGGGTATTTCAAGTAGTTAAGAGCATGTCTAATAAATACAACCTTCTGTGGTTAGCAAAATATGTGAAAGGACTCTGAATATTCTCCTGACATTGTCCAGAGTTAATATAAAAAAAAAAACAGGACTTTTGTTCACTGTGGACTTTTACTGTGTCTCCATCTAACGGGACGGGGTTAAACAGAGAATATAAGGGAGCATTGATGCAAATACAGGCACGGCTTCATGGTCAAAGTGGATTTTGTAGGTTATTAAAAGATAACATCAAACTGTTTTAATATAAAGATATTCTCTCCTCCTATAACTTGTTTAAAAATTGCCAAAACAAAAAGATCAAATAAAGATCTTAATAATGAGTTCAAAGAACTACTTAAAATACAACTTCTTAATTGGGCTCTTTCTTTCCCTCTTGGCTGGTGAGATGAAAACTGTTTAGCTCTTTTATTTAACATGAGTTCACATACATTCTGAGGCTTTTTGTAGAGCCAGTGGCACAGTGAGCAGACAGAATCCTAGAGACAGCACCAATAAATAACCACTGCTCAGGACTATGTAGGAGTTGATGCCCCTGAGGTCCATGGAGGACACTTAAGGGTCGCAGCCAATTAAAGTATACAGCTGAGTGGGACAGGTGGTCATGAATAATGCTTCACAAACCAGTGAATTCCTTAGTTTTTTTTACACAGGTTTCATAAATGTGTCCACCTCATCATCGACCTGCTGAATTAAGCTTAAATAAATTAAAATTACACAGATAGAAATGTCTCTGATATCATTACAGTATAGATGTTCATCTTGCTAATAAGGTCCAGGCGTATTCAAGCCGGACAGTCACTTAAAATGGGCAATTAGATACTCAGTCTTGCTTTGCTCACAACCTTTTTTCAAAGAGGAAGTGATACCAAGGTTCATTGAATGAGGTTAAGCCTGCTCCAAGCAGAAAAACAACAGCATGACAGCAGCAACAGCTAATCAAATATTTAAAAAGACCGAAGTCTAAGTTTTCCTTTAACAATCGCTGGTGGTGCAAAACAGACAGTGATGAGACAATACATCACTGGTAACATTTAAAGCAACAATAGGGTTAGAGTTAACTGTTACTTTTCCACCTTAAAAAAATAGTTTCAAAATCATTTCAATGTTAGGTTGCAGAGTAACAGATTGACTGGGCTCTCTGCCTGAGCCACTTGGCCCTCCTGCAGCTTGTCACTGTGCTATGAAACTTTGAGCCGCGGGCCACAGTTTCGAAACTGAAACTTAACGATCCACGTTACTACATTTCACAAAAAAGTCATTTTTTTGAAACCGGGTCATATTTTATGAAGAAAAATGCCCTCTTATTTTCCCTCCAATGTCTTACAGCTGCTCTGCCTCAGTTCTGTGATTCACAGAGGTTCCTGAAAGCATCAAGGCCTCATGCTGTGTACCGTAGCTGCAGCTAAGTTATGTTGCTGGCAGGACTTCTCTCAAACTGCCGTGTGGTTGTTGGCAACAGCTAGTCTAGAGAAAAAGCTGCGGACAGGCACCAAACTGGACTTATTGCTGTTTAACAGTAAGAAGCTGCTTGCTTAGTTACGTGTCATGTGTTGTGGCTCTTGCCGGAGGTTTGGCTGTGTCAGAAACAACGTCTGCTTGCTAGTTTTTGAAGCCAAATCTGCCTGTTTTGACAGAGGTTTAGCTGGTAACATGTTATAACCGGGTGTCTCTCTAGTTCAGGTTGTGTTAGCTTGGCATGCTGAGCTGCATTTCTACTAAAACACTTTTGCTGTTCTGAGTTGTGTGCAGGGCTCGTTCATTCTTTGACACATGAGGAAAAATACATGCAATACATGTAATACATGCGCTAAATCGCACAGAAACAAATTTCTTCATAGTGGGGCTTTCATTTAGGTGCTGGATGGTCAGAGGTATTTTATGTCTGGCTTTGTTCAGTTTACATCCTGTCTCAAATCAACCCACACTGAATGAATTGACACAAATATGTCAATTTCCTTCAGAGATGACAAATACAAGGTAATGGTCTGATTAAACAGGCAGTTATGTTCAATCTGCCATTGCTTTAACTGTCTCTGCAGAAAACAATACAGAGTTCTGTTAAAGTTCTTGATATTTTGTCTCTGTCTTCTTCAAACTAAACTGTCAGTGTGAAGTAATTAACTTCTGTGCCCTCCTAACTGTTTAAGCCCTCAGTTACTTCAAATATTCAAATCTGTTCCATTTAGACTGTAAGTCTTCTATCTTTCAGCCAATCAAGCAACACTGACAGAGTTATGCTCACTGCCAGTGACACAGGCTCTCAAATCTGAGATGTTTCATTATCATCTCTTACTCATTTCCTGTTTCATTTCTGGGCCGAGTGTTATCAGCTGAAGTCAGACTCGACTGAAATAAACATCTCAAAGCTTTGACAGGGACAAGAGCCTCCTTATAAGACTTCTTCAGCACATGTTCGTGTTTTTGTTCAGTCTCTTCAATGTGGAGATGAAGGAGGAAAATCTTAGAGAGCAGCTCATCCATTTAGGATGGCTTCACTACTCTTTATATAAATGGACGTTTTTCACGGCAGACATCTGAACTCATCAGAGTAGGAAAAGCACAGGCAGAATTAAGAACACTAATGTTGGCTCTGTTCTTTTCAAGTGTCCCAGTAAGTCATCACAGCGAGCTGACATGAACAATACTGAGACCTTAAAACTGAAGCTGCTAAATGGAACACCGCTGTCACTCACACTGTATTTTTGCATGTTAAAATGTCTTTTGTGAAGAAAGCTTGTGAAATATACTCAGGACAATGAAAGTCATTTTTTAGTTTGCTAACATTTTCCAGGTGTGTGAAAATATCCGAAATACTTTTATCATGCTGAATTTCTCTACTTAAAACCAGCCCATTTACCAGAAAAAAAGTCATTATGTACAATATGCGGCTTTAATCACAACATATTAATGTTTTTACTAGTGGTGGGACTCGATTAAAAAAATTAATTAATTATTTGTAATTAATTAATCTCAATTAATTGCATATCAATATTTGACACAAGAAGCAACATTTTTTGTCATTTTGTTGTC